>JAMPIV010013938.1:87500-213240 GCA_024509875.1 Oreohelix idahoensis | reverse complement strand
AATAGCAGGGAAAATAACCAAAGAATGGGGAATAGCATGAGGCCTGAGCACAAAAGGAGGGCACGCACACCAGCTTTAAAAAAAAAAAAGCCAAATACAAGACGAACTAAAAATACCAGTAAATAAAAAAAACTACGCCGACTCAGAGTGGGAACCGGCTACTTCAGAATGCAGGAACCCATCTGTGAAGAATGTTATAAACCCAATACCATTTAACACTTCTAGCTGGAATGTAAGAAATACGACATACATACATACACTCTAAAAGCAAACTCGTAATTGTCTTATAACGCCAACAGAAGAAACAAAGCAATGTCATCAGAAAGGATTAACACAACAGAGTAAAGAAAGTTCAAATAAACCAAAACCAATATTAAATAAATGCGAGTGTAGACACAAGTATGCTTCTGCACAACACAACAGACTGAACTATTAACCAAAAAGTAAATACCCCATCGTGAAAAAAAAAACATCCTGATATAACCAACAATGCCATTGTATATAGTAAATGGTTGAAAAACACGTGCTACACAAAAGAAAGTAGCAAACATCTTTAAAACAAAAAAGCAATCCAAGCAAGCCTTCCTTCTCTGTGCTTTCCGTCCAAGATCTAGCCATTCGTCCAAGGTCTAGCCATTGGCCCAAGGTCTAGCCATTCGCCCAAGATCTAGCCATTCGCCTAAGGTCTAGCCATTCGCCCAAAGGTCTACCCATCCGCCCAAGGTCTAGACACTCGTCCATGGTCTAGCCATTCGCCCGAGATCTAGCCATGCCTTTTCTAGCCCTGTCATGTCTGTGTTCCACGTTCTCTTCTCAGTGTGGTTTTTTAGTCTCTCTCTACCTCTCTTAACCAAGGTCAGGGGTCGGAAACCCGCGGCTCGCAAGCCGCGTGCGGCCCTTTGAGCCATCTCGTGCGGCTCTCTACTACTTAACTCTTAGTGAATGAGGGATACTATGTGATTTTTTTTTCTTTTTCATGCGGCTCTTCAATTTGTTAAAATGGAAACAAAAGTAAATATTTGGCTCTTTGTCACAGAAAGGTTCCATACCCCTGCCTTAGGGATTTCAGATATGTCATTCCATATATTCTGTTTAATCTGTTGCATTTGTTTTCTATGTTTGTTTTATCTTCAAGTTGTCGAAACACCTGGTACTTATTATATACTCACTAACAAAAGAAACCTGTCAGGTATAGAATTGAAAATGTTGCTAGGTCATGGCAATAGAGAAGGTAAAATACGCATGGGCAGGTTGCCAGGAAGTACGTGCAATTAGTGCACTGAGTTCAAGCCGTAATAACAACAAGTGCGTGCAGCACGTGCGACACATGCAATTTGCGTTTTTTCGAGTACGTGCCCCACGTATGTGATGTGTGAGTTTTAACGACTGATTCTTCTGCTTTGGAGATAGCATTTGCCAAAAAAAAAAACAACATTTAGTGTTGACTGTACCTAACTTTCACCATGCCACGATTGTCTGAAGGATCAGTTCAAGGATCACCCGTTAGTGACGTTGCTCGCTACTTCGGTGTATGCCGAGACACAACTAGGAACTTGCACACACGATGGCGCACCACAAGGACAACTCAAGACAGGCCCAGAAGTGGTAGACCAAGGATAACAACAGTGGCAGAGGACCGTTATATACGGACGGTACATCTGCGCAAACACTTCCAACATGGTCAAGCAACAGCACGTACGTTCCCAGCGCTCAGGACTATTAGTAACTTGACAGTCTTCAGACGCCTTCGAGCAACAAACATAAGTGTTTACAGAACAGCACAACGGTCGCGCCTGCTTCCGTGACACATCGCAGCAAGATACCATTTGGCCAGAAAGCACCTGAGATGGACTAACAACCTGTGACGTGCTATCGTATGATCTGATGAATCCAGGTTTCTTCCTAAACGGCAGGAAAGCAGGATCTGGGTACATCACAGGAGGGGTGAAAGGTATTCTTCTAATTGCATTCAGGAGGCAGCCAGTTTCGGCAGAGGAAGCGTTATGCTGGGGGAAAGAGGGGGAAGGAGGGGGGGCGGGGCGCGCTATTACCGCTGAGCACAGAAACAAATCTTGTCAGAATTGAAGGAACCCTGACCGTCAGTCGCTGAATCCGTGACGTACTGCAGCCGCGCGCTCTGCCGTTCCTTCACCAACAAGAAGCTGGCCTAATTTACGTGCAGGACAATGCCTCGGCTCACAGCAGTAGCAGCCCTAGACTACCTCAATGCAGCTAATGTGAACATCCTCGACCCTTGGCCAGCTCTGTTGACTTGAATCCCATTGAACATCTCTGGGACCATGCGGACAGAAGGTGCCCGCCCTCCAGTATGTGCCAGACACCTTGGACCAGTTGTATACAGCGCTTACTGAGGCATAGAACAACATCACAGAAGACCTGATCAGAATTTTGGAACTCACCATGAGACGCCGCTGCAGTACAGTTGTGCAAGTTCGTGGTGGTCACATTCGTTACTGAGTTTGCGATTTTTGTTTTGGATAACGCACTTCTTTAAGGTACGACCACGCAACACTCGATTTTACATTTTTGTTTTGTAATCTAATTTCTTTCAGGGCATAAATCCCTTATTGAATTGCCATGTTTGCTTTATTAATTTCTCGATGCAGCTTTACTGAGAACAAAATACAAGGCTTAGTTTAGCCCGGATTCATGTCGGAATGGGTGCAAGTCGAGTTTAGGGCGAATCGTTTTAGGAAGGTTTAACGTTTTTTTGGTTTTAATTGTACTCTTGCATTGAGGTGTGCTTCTAACGCAAATAATTTAAGTGAGTTCTTCTTTGTAGACGATATTGGTAGTACAGTGACTTGGGGGCCACAGATATAAGTATTCCGGTGTGCTAACTCGGAAAAATGCCACATACAGTTGCCCATGTGAGAACACTCACCGCTCAAGTCGACGCCGGTAACGTGAAGCGTTAGACCTTGCGCTTTATTAATGGTCATTTTTTTTTTCTCTAACCAGCGGCACTCGAGCTTTCCAGCCCTTTTGGCCCAATGACATGTCATTGCGAAGCTGGGGAGACCATGGACTTTCCTTCCAACCCGGTCTGGAGCTTCGCTTCTTCCCATCCACAGTGGGTTTATCTGCAGGAGCCGTTTAGGTTATTCAGTCAAATTCCCGGTCGATGACACTCCTACAAATGCCGGCGCCGGGCTCGAACCTTGAAAACCTGGTCGCTAGCGCAACGTCTTAACCATTACACCAGCGCGGCTCCCATTAATGGTCATTAAGAAACAGACTTTTATAGGGAATGGGAGTCTCTTAAAATTGAACATCATATCGGAGGGATTCATCGGGTTTCTTGGTATGCAGACTTTCTCCCCGCTACCACAACATGTCAGGATGGTGGCTTCTACTATGTATTTCCTCTAAGATGTTATTTAAAGTATAATGCCATTACACAGTTTATGCATGCTAAGATTGCGAAGTAAAATGATTGGTGTACCAACTAGTAAACGTACGGTAGTTCGTGAGACGGTAACCCTGAAGGATTTAAAGTGTTTAAAAACTCGACTGCGCAATGTACGAAGTCTTGTTCGTTGCAAGGTGGTTTCAGTGGACTTGTATGTACGGGAAGGAGAGTCAAATTGATGTAATATAAAATTATTTATTTTAGTTATAGTATCATTTTTATGTGCCTAAATAGCGCGTTCCTTAAACCGTAATGGAGATTTACTTCGTAAATTTATTATGTCCGGATAAACAGAATTGATCATTCCTGGATATCGTGAACAACTCTACAAAGCTGAGTATTATTCAAACTGATTTACTCTCCATGAATGGCAAGTCTCCGTTTTCTACTTTCAATAACAAATCTGCAATGAGAGATATATCGACGTTCCCGAAAATTTGAGCGCGCGTAATCTTAGAGAGGGATCGTTTTTCAACGTCAGGTCAAATGAAAGATTTTTTTAAACACACTCTTACTTCGTCTATCCTTGTAACTCTTGGGATAACGGATAAAGATTGCCTAAAATCGCCTGCAAATAATGCACACACCACCCATGAGTCGATTGTCGCCTCTTATATCTTTCAAAGTCCTATCTAAGGCTTCGATAGAACTTTTATGCGACATTGTACTCTCATCCCATACAATGAGCGAACACGTTTGCAGCAATTTTACTGGGGCGCACTGTTTAGAAATATGACACACAACACCTTGATCATCATGACATAAATTAAGTGGCAACTTAAACATTGCATGGGCCGGTTTGCCACCTTGTACAAACATCGCATCTATTCTTGAAGAAGCCACTGTCAGAGCAACATCATCACTTTTTTACACCTGGGTGTCCTTCAACTGGAACTCCTTGCTTTCGCCGCTGAAATTTATTTATATTCCATGTATAGTATGCCAGAACCTCATCATCAGTACTTGCAAAAGAATAATCTGTGCACAATTTGAAAAAAAACGGCCATCCATCAAAGTATTATCTAGTGGATTATTAACAGCATCCGCGGCATTGTTAGGGTTGACATATACACTCTGGCCATTTTTTAAGATGAACAGCTCAATGCATAACTCTTGGCGATCTTTGTTTATGTTCACTCCGTGATTACTCCTGATCTATAAATCGTAGGTATATAGAGTAAAGGCCTTTTTTTGTTAGTAAATGCGTTTGACATTGATGTAATGTTTTTTTTTTCGTACATCTTTAAGCCGTCGTATCGAATTTAATGTGCCGCACGCACGATTTTTGTCCGACTTGCGCAACATATTTCTTCACTGCTCAGCCTTCTAATGTCGTACCGTGGTAATATACTGTTCAAAAAAAAAAAAAAAAAAGAAACGCATAGCCACTGAAGGCACACAATAGCCATAATTTTGACATTCAATAACTTTTTTAATTTAATGAGTTAATTGTTCAAATTGCACACAAGGATACCTTAGGGTTCAACCAATCATTTGACTGTTGTTTTGCATCTGGGTCACGAGAGTTTTTTGGCGTACGGGCTTTCCCGTTAGTATGGTGTGTGGCCTCCTCTTGCATCGATCAGCGACTGGAATCTCCTGGGCATGGATGCGATCAGACGTCTGATGTGGGCCTGTGGGACGGCTACCCACTCTTCCTGGAGTGCCTGGAACAGATCACGACGATTGGCTGGAGCAACGTCTCGGCGACAAACACGTCTATGCAGCTCATCCCACAGGTGCTCAATCGGAATCATGTCTGGAGACAGGGATGGCCAGGGAAGGGTGAGAATGTTGTTGGTAGTCAGGAACTGCGTGGTCAACCGTGCACAATGGGGTCTGGCGTTGTCCTGTTGAAACACAGACCTTTGGGCAGCAAAAAGTGGAAGGACATGGGGTCGAAGAATTTCATTGACGTATCGTTGCGCATTCAACCCTCCTTCAATGTGCACCAATTGACTCCTTCCGTTGTAACTGATCATTCCCCACACCATTGCACCTCCACCACCGTGCGGCGGAGCTTCATCAACGCAATTTTGGGCAAAACGTTCATTTCGCCTACGGTAGACCCTACGCCGTCTATCATGTCGCTGCAACAAACAGAAAGATTCGTTACTAAACCAGACACGTCTCCATTGATTGTCAGCTGCCCAGGGAAGATGCTGGTTGGCCCAAAGAAGTCGATTTTGGCGATGGCGGCGCGTAAGGACAGGTCCTCGGTGAGGTCGTTGTGCCCAAACTCCAGCGTCATGCAGTCTATTCCGGACAATTTGATCAGACACATGACGTCCTGCAGGCAATGACTGGGCAGTTGAGGAAGCTGTTGTAAACCTGTCTCTGAAGTGACGAAGCCGAATAAAGCGATCCTCCGCTGCTGTTGTCACTCTGGGTCGTCCACTGCGATGCCGGTCTTCAACTGAGCCAGTGGCTTGGAACCGGTGTGTAATAAAGTACAGTGATACAGCGATAAAATCATAAAATATATATATTAAAGTCAAAATAATAGCAGTAGAAATAAAATTAATAAAGTTGTAACGCGTCTTCTTCCCTGCGCCAGAAAACGCATTGATTTAAGCAGGACAGAACATAGTGAGAAATCTTATCGCCGCGTTGGTACTATTAGCATTTATAACGCGCCCGTCAAGGGTTAACGATAAAAATTTGAAAATTCTACTAGCGTAGTGGTTCCAGGAAAGATAGAAAGAATAAAACACACAAACGCATAAGATTGAGAGAGCGGACACCTGCTGCCGGCTTGTCAAGTGTTAGTAGCTTGAATTAGCTACTCAGGCCAACAGTGCGAGACGATACCGTTAGCTTGTGTCGAAAACGATGTCGCAAGTTTAAAAATACCCCGCTAGTCCAATACATTTCTAACCACAGACACTGTGGAAAAAATATATATACACACACGCATAATTACTTCCTATCGTGAAAAAGGAAGATCTGAGTCGATTTTTATAACATTCAAGTAGTTGAAAAACTTAGAAAAACAACGAACACCAAATTGGAAAATATATTGAAATCTTTATTACTAAGTTTATGATCATAAAAGTTGGCTAGTCTAAGAGCTGGTATTGTCCTGATAAATAATATGCTTTCGAATAAAAAATCCGACAGATAGAAATAAAGTTATGGACAAAAGACTGTATTTGCTCGTACAGACAGACCAACACATGCTCGTTTGGACTTGCACTAACGGTGACTTTTTTGACGCGTCCTTGAAAAAGGCAGGAAATGGTTACATGCAGCCTGTTGTAGAAAAGGGGCAGAAAAGGGGGAGAAAAATTATGGGATGGCTTAACACAAAATATATTTAGCAGTAGAAATCTAAGAAGGAGAGAGGAAAAAACTTGGTAGTGTCCAAAAATCAAGTCTGTTTTTGCTTTTAATTTCAAAATTGTCGTTCGTTTATTGGCCAAAGCCTTTCATATTATTAAGAAAATTCAACGGCTTGACGCCATTTGTAGAAGATAGTCCCGAGAGCAGGACGTTGTGAATTTTGTGAAAAGTGATTAGCCTTATTAAAGCAAATATATATGGAAGTATAGGCATCACAGTTCAGCCAGCAGTACATCTGGAATCTGCTATTCAACGTACCTGTGTTTTTTTCATTGAATTTCTGGTAAGACCGACATTATTCATATATTTTGTTTAAAAATGTGAGTGAGAGATGCTGCCATCACGACTAAGTAATCAGGTCCCAAGCTGATCTATGCAGGGCTTGACGGAGAATTAGAATATAACACATTGCTAGTTTTGTAAATGCACATGTCTTGTGAAATAAAATGTTTTCTTAGGTGACCAGAGGGACACAGCTCACCTATCCCATTGAATGGTAGAAAAGAAGGATTAATAAGATTATTGCAGATGCAGTGCCGCCTTTGTAGGAGAGACATGTGAACAACACTGGTACACTGTGGAATGGATGTGCTGGATTGGTCCATTGGATATGACCCAGCTCTTTATTTCTTATGCATGCTCTTTTGTATATAAAACACAGTCTAAATAAGATATCACCCAGGAGACATTGTTTCATTATTACATGATCTTATCTGGCACTAGTCCGGTGCCAGAGTTCTATGTGAAAGCTGTTGAGGAGTTTTGGAGGCCAGTAGTGATAGGGGTCGCCAGTTTCCCCCCTATTACTTTTGGAGCAGTGGTCATTCGGCAGAAAGAATTCAGACAGTTCCAGTGGGCCAGATAAGTGAAATATCTGGTACCCTAACAGTACATCAGCTATAAGAGCAGCATATCCCTGTATTCAAGAAATAAAACATTTCCTTAGTGAAATTAACAAAGACAGTGTATTTTAAAGAGACTGGGAGTGATTATAAGAATCCCAAACAGCCATCCAGTGTTAGAAACCAGTAATAGATAGATTTTAGTAACACTATTAAGTATAATTTAATAGTATTTATTTGCACACTTGTCCCTGTGGGTCTAAAATTTACATTTTGTATGTATATTGAATTTTTTTCATTTTTAAAGTCCTGACCAGAAGAATACTAGGTTCAGGACCAAATAAATCATACAGAAAATTATTAATTGTACAAAGTTATCCGAGGTGTTATTTCCTTAATCATAGACCTTAATACTTGTTTGTGTAGAGGTATATTATTGTTAAAGTACCATCACACCACATTTGCATATCCCTAGACATTAGACGTAGCTATCATTCATACTAGTCAAGAATAAGTCTGCTTGAGGCCATAAGATGGTAGCAGAGAGGTACCCTGATAAATCAACCCTAAATTGGTTAGAATCAGGGACCTTCACAGCTGGCCTCATTCAGTACAATAAGGAAACATATCAACAACATTTCATAACATCAAAACCCACCACAATAAATTGGGGTCTCTTCTTCCGGGATTTGAACTTGTTAGTTGTTTAGTAATTTAAATATTGTAGCACTAGTGTCCCCAAAAGTATAAAAGTATTTAAAAGGGGAAATAAATGCTGATGGACTGTTAAGAGCCAGTAATTAGTTAATTAATTGGCTAATTAATTAGTTAGTGTCAGCACTCTGTTAATTAAGAGCTTTGAAAATTATATTAGATCATTGTAAAGATTGATATTATGGCCGACCTAGCAAAGTTCAGATCTGCTGCTGTGCTGGCTGCAAAAGAGATATATATGGATGGACCAGAGTTGGTCCAGTATGTAACCTCAGAGGTGGATAAATTTATTGCACGAGAAGAGAATAGGCTAGCTGCTGAAAGAAAATTAGAAGTAGAAAAAGAAATTAAAAGGTTGCAGATTGAGGCTGACAAAGAGGCTAGGGCAGTGGAGGCGGATAGGGAGGCTGAAATAAAGCGGCTCCAAATTGAAGAAAAAAAGGCCGAAAGGGAAGCCAAGGAAAGAAGACAAGCTGCAGAAAGAGAAGAAAAGAGATTGGCTGCAGAGAGGGAAGCAGAAGATAGGAGACTACAGAGGGAGCACGAGTTACGACTAAGGGAGTTTGAGTTTCAAAGCCATGCTCCTGAAAATGGTGCCAGCACTTCTACCTCCGATGCCACTGCTAGTCAGGAAGCCTCAACTTCAGCTATGGGGTTCCATTTAGACCATTTTGTTGAGAGGGACGATGACATTGAGTCATTTTTGTCTAGATTTGAGGTTTTAGCCACCACCTATGGGTTGGAGAAGGAAAGGTGGAGTTTAAAGTTATCTCAGGGGCTGAGGGGAACTTCTTATGAAGTGTTTGCCAAGATGAGCAAAGACGACCAAGACAATTATGACATGTTAAAGCAGGCTCTTTTGCTAAGGTATGAAAAGAACGGAGAATTTTACAGGAAAAATTTTAGGAATGCCAAACTAATGTCATGTGAGACCTATCACCAGTTCTCTGCACGGTTAGAGACGTATTTGGAGAAATGGACTGCTCTGGGGAAAACCCAAGATCTTAAAGAGATGATCCTTATTGAGCAATTGAGAGAGTCCATGGCTCCAGACTTGAGAAAGTTTCTCATGGAACAAGGTGCAGAGAGGCTGGGTGAGTTACTTAATGTCGCTGAGAGGTATCAGGCAGCCCAGGCAGAGGTAGCTGGCGCTAAAAAGAAACAGATTGACAATTTTAAGGCTCCACAAAACTCTACTAGATATGATAACAAAGATCAGGGGAACAAAGGTAAGCACAATTTTGATAGGCCACGCAATGATTTTAGAAACAAAAACCCACAATTCAATGATAGGAAATATGATGAAAGAAAACCTTTTCATCAAGGTAGATTATATTGCAAATGGTGTAAGAGGGAAGGTCATGACATCAAATTTTGTCATAAGAAAACTTCTGGATTTGCTGCTATGAAGATGGGGAACAAGGGAGGAAAGGACAAACCTACTGGACAGCAGGAACCTTATCACCCCCCAGTGTGTGAGGATGTAGTCTGCAATGGGGTCACCATTAGGTGTCTCTATGATACAGGCTTAGATTTTGATTCTGTTGTGAGTGCGCACTTGGTGAACCCAGATCAGTATACCACAGAAACAGTGGAGATACAAGGGGCGACCATGGACATACCACTTATGAAACTTCCCATTGCTAGGATAACGGTGAAAACTCGCTATGTGGAAGGAGTAATCAGAGCAGCAGTGATCGACGCACCCATCTACCCTCTGATATTGGGGTGTCGTTATGTCTTCTTGGGGAATCCCAAGAGACCTGTGGTCTTGGCAGCCGTCCAGACACGATCACAATCCAAAAAGGAAGAAGATGAACCTATAAATACTCATCCAGAAGAGATGAGGAAGGCACAGGCTGAGGACAAGACACTCAAGCCTTGTTACAAAAAATTGCCTAAATGCCACACACCTCCAAGCAAAGGGGACTATTACATGAAGAACAAATTATTATATAGGAAGACCGGAACTGGAACAAATGGTCACGGCCAGCTGGTTCTTCCTACTTCATATAGGGAGAGAGTGTTGGAATTAGGAAATGCGATTCCTTTCAGTGGTCACATGGGGATCAGCGCAACAGGACAGCGTATAGCTTGTCATTATTTCTGGCCAGGAATAACGGAGGATATAAAGAGATATGTAAAATCCTGCCCAGAATGTCAAAGGGTAGCTCCAAAGCACTGGACTGCTCCAGCAACTCTAGGGGAAATGCCCATTGTGGGAACCCCTTTTGAGAGAGTTGCAGTGGATATTGTGGGACCTCTCACTCGAACCAAGAGGAGGAACAGTTACATCCTTACTCTGGTGGACACGTGTTCTATGTGGGGAGAGGCGGTAGCCCTGTCGTCAATCGATTCCAAGCATGTCGCAGAGGCATTACTTACAATATTCACAAGGTTAAGATTCCCGCACCAAATCTTGACTGATAATGGATCACAGTTCAAGGGGAAACTAATGGAAGAAGTTTTCAGGATCTTCCAAGCCAGGCACTTTCATTGTAGTCCGTATCACCCCCAAGGGAACGGCCAGGTAGAGAGGTTCAACGGGACTCTCATTTCTATCCTGAGAAAGCTGGCACATGACAAACCTGATACGTGGGACCAAAACCTGCCCGCTGCGTTGTTTGCGTATCGGGAAGTTCCACATAATTCAACCGGGATGGCACCCGCAACCCTGTTATTTGGGAGGCCAATAAAAGGCCCATTAGAAGCTTTGTTGAGGACCTGGACAGATGAGAAGGCAGAAGAGACTGTTACCTCATCATACCAATATGTGAACGAGCTGACCACTCGTCTTAAAACTGGCTGGAAACTTGCAAATGATAATCTCAGACAAGCCAGGAAAAATCATGCTGCCTATTTTAACAAGAAAGCTAAGGATAGAGAATTATTTGTGGGAGAGAAGGTGCTTCTTCTACTGCCCGGCAGCCAAAATAAACTACAAATTGGATGGCAAGGTCCATATACTGTTCTAGAGAAGGTGTCTAGAACAAATTATAAAATCGACAAGAAAGGGAAAGAGAAAGTATATCATGTGAACCTTCTAAAGAAGTATCTGGACAGGGAAATCCAGGAAGGAACACACTTAATGTCTGTTACGGTGTTATTTTAAATGACAGCGTCTGCTGGGGTTTACCCATGCGCAACGTTTAGGGGTCATTAATATTTATAGAATATGTCGATATTTTACGGTATAGTGAACGCGAAATATATGCGGAGATTATGACGCATTCGCGTTGGGAAGGTCACGCCGGGTGACTTGGTTACAGGGCCTTTGTTACGCTATCCGTCAAGCAAGAAGGTCGTGTCTTGTATTTCTTCCAAGGAAATAAGGCTGAGTATATAGCCTATATTAAATAGATGAATCGATGTAGACTTCAGGGTCAGTTCGGAAATTAATCTAAGCATGAGATTAATTAAATTAAACTAATAATGGAAGGAGAATCGTATTATGATTCAATTTGTAGATGTCAAGAACTCATGTGCTCATTTCTGGCTGTTGACTACAACAGCGCACGTAGTAGTTTATACTATATCTAATCATTGTATGGAGGCAGATCATGGACAAATGGCTCTAACTAAGGATTTAGAGGGAAATGGTGGTCATAGTGTACTAGATTAGGTTGTCAATGTTGTACTATGTCCTGTGCATCTGCTAGCACACTGTCTGAAACTGTCTATCATCCCCAACTTTTGTGAGAGTAAGATGGTGATGGTCAATATAGGGGTTACCTCTAATTCGTTTCAGGTTATATCCTGTAAACCCAACTACACATCATAAGGTCAACCATTCCTGAGGGAACACCTGATGCAGGTACCTTTTGTGGTCAGAAGGCCAAGCAGATAGTATTTACCGCCTGGAGGAAGATCAGTAACTGTGCTTCCAGGACCAAAGAAGAACCTGCTTCAGTCTACAGATGAGTTACAAACAAGGCCATGTTGGCGTATCCGAGTCACTAAAAGCTTATAGACATTAATGATGACCCATATTGGGCATAGTCAATCCAGCGATAACCTCCTTTGACTTCAGAGACCTTTGATAAATTTTATTGAACAATTTCAAGTGCTTATTTATTTAATTTTGTAATTGAATTTTGATCTTTCGTTAAGGATTTTCAAGAAGAAAATAAGAACTGTAAAAATAAATTGTAAATATTTACCAGCAGACTTACTTAATTATTTAAGTTGGGTTCAAGTTCTTGTTGGTATATAATTTAGTTAATACCCCTAGCAGAGTCAACAACAATAATAATAACACTAATAATAATATAATAATAGGAGGATCTTGAGAGGGAGCCAATAGGGATCTAGGAACATATAACATCATCAGACCTAGAAACTTATACAGCTTGATCCTACCTTTGATGTCGATACACCCTTATTCTTTTCAGAAAAGGGGGTATTTCTCATAAGACCAGTCTCTTATCTGGCACTATCCTGGTATCACCTGATACAACTTTTTGTCCAGAATATCTTAGACTTTCAATAATAATCAACCCTCTCGTGACACATATATTGAAAATATTTGTGATTTATGTATTTTTGAAATGTGCACTGCTTTTGAAAAAAAAATGAAATCCACATAAAATATAAAATGAGAGATGGGTGTACTGGAATTCATGATGACCATTCCCTCACGCCCTCTGTCAGCTGAAAGATTCCTTTTTCCTCAGATAAGTGCTTTATTGACCACAGAATGCCTTAACCATGCAAATGTTTATTAGAGGACACATGTGTGACGTACGTCTAGTTTGACAAGTGAATTCTCTCTGATATGATGGATGATTTAAAGGGGCTTTTAGCTTTTCATAACATTAGAACCCCTGAACATTTGTTGTAACTTTTCGTTTGCCAGAACGCATTCCACCGGGACTCATTTAGTAGGCGGCACGAGATCAAAGAGACAGACCGAGGGTTTTTAGGGGAGACTATCGGCGTTATCAAAGACAGTAGTGGTCCCTGATACGAGACGCAGTTGCTTGCCGCTATTTTCGCGTCTCGGTGTCAATCGAGGAACCGAGCGAACGGGGAAAGCGAAACGGGCAGCAGCGAACGGAGATACGAAGACCAGGGGGCGGTTTCTTCTCTTGATTTGGCGGTCAGATCCCCAAAAGTTCGTGAGATCAAATAAGCTGTCAAGTTTATCATGTCCCACTCAACTTACATTCCATTTTAGCTAAATAGACCATGAAGAACTAGACACGTTATCACTCGCTGGCCAGACCTTTACAGAAGCACTAGCTTTATTGAAATCTTGTTATAGATTTTCCCCTGGATTTTATATATATATTTGCAGTGTTTTCTATTCTGTGCAGAGCGGTAAAATATATTGTGTAAAGTGATCAGTGGTCTAGTTCAGTCATTCTATTTCAATGGATTTTGTGTTAATTTAAATCTATTAAATTAAACCATCTCAATAGTTCCAGTTGTAAATATAATGATCTATCTATTATATTATTTCAAAAGATAATAGATGCTTAAATTAACTTTTAAAGTCGCGAAGGAATTTATAATTAATAAATTCAGTTAAGTCCTAGTTTTATAGATGTGGGTTTTTAACCACTAGAATTCGCGCAGTGTTTATTAAATACATAATTAAATACTCGAGTGTATTATAGGCTTAACGGGAAATTCATCGCGCTTTAGAAGGTTATTTGTTTTCGGTATATTACATGTCTTTTTTTTTTCTTTCATACAGAGTGATCGTAACCTGTGCGATCCCAGCATTAAGAAAGCAATAAAGAAATCAATCTAAGCAAGGCAAAGCATAAACAGTGTGTAGAGTTCCCCTGACGCAGAACTTGTTGAGACTGTGTAAATTTTTAATCTTTGAGGCGATTCTATGTTTGGAATTCCGCTATCTAACTTATAGCAAAGAAAGCACACCCAAAGACAAATTTAACGCACCATCAAACAACTTAAGTCGTAACGGGAAGAAGAACACTGGCCCGAGCTTTGTTAGTTTACTGACACAGAGAGATAATTCATAATTTCCTGAACAGTGATGTGACTAGTTTTCTCACTGGGCTTAAACCATACCTCACGGATAAAGTGTACCAGCACGCGTAAGAATTTTATTATCAGCGGCATAGTCAAATAGACCACACCATCCTCACCCTGGTATCAGAGACCGTGCCCTCCCATAGAAACTGTTATTAAGAAAAGAGACACAACTACAGATTCATTTTCCAGCGATTACGGGATCCTTTTATGTGCTGACCGCCTACCCGCTAATCTGGGGCTAGAACTTGAACAAACACTCATACATTTAGTTTGAGGTGTAACTGCTGTTGTGTTATTCTATGGAGTGCAAGATTTTTTCACAATCGGTAAGTGAGAGCAAGATGAGTGAAGGCCTTTGCTAGCGCGTGTATGAATGACAGGAAATTAATTCTTTTGTGTGACCATTTTGTTAACTTGCTTACCTGGTAATATATATCTTTTCTGTATACCCTACATTGTTCCTTTAAGTGGGATAGTTGATAATTTGTTAACTCTGTTTAAAACCACCTCCTTTCCATTTGCTTAGTAAAAGGAAGAACAGCTGGGAAGAACAGGTTTTTTTTCTATCACCTATACCTAATTTTGTAACACCTCTTTCAGAGTAATTAACTTCACTGTTAGGTTAACGTACCTATGTTCGTGATATTATCTATCTCTGGACTGGGTTTATCTTTGTCTAATAAGCGGGAAGGGCTTAGTCGATACCAATCTTCTTCACCCCTTCCAAACTTGTTATTTGCATTTGTGTACTTATGATAATTTATGTAATATCTGATATTTTTAGTGATTGATGTTTAAAGTGAATAAAATCACATAAACTCATTTAGTTCTGTGTGTTGGATATACCCAAAGCCCAACTTTTCCCCTATTCGTTCAATATAGTTTGTATCTACATCGTCTGTGTGTGTGAAAAGCAACAAATCGGTGTGAGCACAGACGTGTGTCTGGAAAACTGGCAAATAATCGTTTGACCACGAGAGCGGAAGAGAAGATTGAGAGAAGCGATTTGTCGTAAATAAGTCTGTCTTTACTCTCCTCCAGCACGCTGTGAAGCAACTATTAAATCTCTACATTTTCTATCACTGAGCTTTCCATCATCATTTTTCACTCTAAACCGGACCACTATTTCTAAGACTCTTTTCTCTCAAAATAAATTTACGACAACATGGCAGTAATATATTGCTTCCAGTTTATGTTGAACCCTAACTACTGTGGTCACTGCTGATATACAAAGTCAGCACAAGGACAGTGGGGGCTTTAGAGTGGAAGATCAACAATTTTGCTAGGAAATGGCTTGGAGTACCACCAGATCTATCAGACATAGCACTGTTCTGCAAGAAAATAAAGCTCGTACTCCAAGTCAAATGTGGGAGATTACAAAGCTGGAAAGGCACAAATAGCAGTAATACTGTACGGCTTGTTAAACAAAATAGATAAGACTGTATGGTTTGGTATTTGGATCATGCACATGAAAACTAGTGTTTGTCGTGTGCATGGGACACACAGTTCAACCCCATATGGGTTATAATTAGGGTATATAGTGTTCATCATTCTCTATAGCATATTACATTGTTGTTTTTCTTGTGTGTTGGCTCTTCCAGGCTGTAATTTATCTGCCGTTTGTTGTGGCATTGTTTATTGTCTATGGCTGTTCAGCCCACACAATATGCTGGAAGGAAGGGGAAAGTTAAGGAAGCTGTAGGAAATGCCCAGGAAACTCTCAGGCTAATGGAGGCAACTGGATAAACCAGGACTAATAGATAGGGAATTAGCCATTACAACATCTTTTGGTTCTCAAATTTTTTTTGCTCATGGTCCCTCTTCTGAGCTTCATTTTGTCCTCTGTGGCCCCTCATAATCGCTGTTAGCTGGAAAAAAGGTACTTTACTATCTTACTGTGGCCCCCTAGAAATATGGCATGGCCCCCGTTGAGAATCACTGGTCTAAATCATTAAAAAGGAACATGGAGATGTTGCAGTTCAGGAAATTTGAGAAGCAGAAAATGGTAAGAAGATGCAAAAGAGAAGTTTAGTATGACCGATGGTCCGCATAGGAAGGACCTCTTCAGAGGCCTTTGACATGGAATGTGTGGTTACCCTGTGTAGTACCAGGCTGTCTCTAAAGAGACAAAGATGGTAGGGTGGGCTCAAATTCGAGTACCGGTGGACAAAACAAACAGCTGGGACATGAGGGCCCCTGAAACGTAATCTGATTATCAAATTAACACCTGTTGTAATGATGTGGGTAACATTTCCTATCACAGTAATATCTATACTTGTCTTTTAATCCATAATACTTTGAAGTACAGTATAACATTCTTCTTTCACTTATTCTTCATTATTAGTATGCACTTAAACAATTGAGGATTTTCATCTTTATTCTACTTTTAGCAGTGTTGGATATTGCTGATTCCTGTCAGTCACATTGTTTTATTGTTCTATAAGTGCCTTCTTCTCCTAGCTACTGTTGTATTTGCATGTTTTAACAGAAAAATTTGAGCTACTTTGTCTTTTTAATGGAGATGAACAGGAAATTAATATAGATGTTGCTTTATTCTTAGGTTATTCGTTTTATAATGCAAATGAAAGCCGCGCTGGTGTAATGGTTACCACACTGCGCTGGCGATCCAGGTTCAAGCCTGGGCGATGACATTTAAAGAGGTGTCGTCGACCAGGACTTGGATAATTCCAGCCCCTGGCGAAGACATTTAAAAGAGTGTCGTCGACCAGGGACTGGAATAACCTGAACGGCTCCTGAGTCACCCAGCTCTAATAGGTATCCTCCGAAGACGGCGAGTATCTGCCTGAATGGCGAGAGGACACCTGTCAGCGTACAGGGAAAATAGGATACCCACGTAAAATGAGTCTCAGTTTAGAAATACTAACCGGAGATTTTGCCTCGAGTAATAGCGGGCATACGTTAAAAGAACAAACAAAAAAAATAATGCTAATAAAAAACTCTACTACATTTTTCATGTTATTATTTTCATATTTGTTTGTAATAAAATAGATGTACTGAGTTCATAACTTGTGTGTGCATGCATACGTGTACACCTTTGAGAAAACACCATTGGTTAGCAGTCCAGATTCCTTTGCGGGGTGATTAGATAGATATATGAAAATCAGTTAGGGTTTATGGACAAATCAGAGGCTTTGATGACAATTTCCCTACATGTTTTAGCAACTTCACTTAATCATATATCCTTGAAAGTCCTCGGGTTTCTCACTAATCTGGTATAGAACATAAATAATTAAAACGTCGTATGGCAGTCAGTTTTATGAATTATCAGTACGGGGTTTGCCTCACCAAAAGGAGTCAAAGTTTAATTAAGATGTGTGGACAAGAGTAGAAACACTGAAAACAATTCCGACAGTCGTGTCCCTTTGTGTACTCAAGTTAAGATCAATACATTTTGCATACCGGCTTCTTAGCCTTTCTGGGTTTTTGCGTGTTGCTTGGATCTCACGGATAGTTTTTCATTCATTATCTTTCAGCTACATAAGAAGCATAGCTCTTCAAAGTAATCCTATGGAGATTCGAAATAAAGATCTAATAGCAGGGACAATAACCAAAGAATGGGGAATAGCATGAGACCTGAGCACAAAAGGAAGGCACGCACACCAGCTTTAAAAAAAAAAAAGCCAAATACAAGACGAACTAAAAATACCAGTAAATAAAAAAAACTACTCCGACTCAGAGTGGGAACCGGCTACTTCAGAATACAGGAACCCATCTGTGAAGAATGTTATAAACCCAATACCATTTAACACTTCTAGCTGGAATGTAAGAAATACGACCAACACAGGCAAAATATCAAAGATTACTGTACAAACTGCCTAATAGAAATGTAGAAAATTTAATGGGCACCAAGTTCAAAAATTAGTAAAACAATATATCACAAAAACAAAAGCAACAATTTAAAATACGACAGGAAGAATGACACACACACACACACACACACACACACACACACACACACACACATATATATATATATATATATATATATATATATATATATATATATATATATATATATATATATATATATATATATATATATATATATACATACATACATACATACATACATACACTCTAAAAGCAAACTCGTAATTGTCTTATAACGCCAACAGAAGAAACAAAGCAATGTCATCAGAAAGGATTAACACAACAGAGTAAAGAAAGTTCAAATAAACCAAAACCAATATTAAATAAATGCGAGTGTAGACACAAGTATGCTTCTGCACAACACAACAGACTGAACTATTAACCAAAAAGTAAATACCCCATCGTGAGGAATAATACATTGCAGAACGTGTAATAAACACAATTAAAAAAAGCATTCTAAATGAAAAAAAAACACCCTGATATAGCCAACAGCTTTATGTATATAGTAAATGGTTGAAAGAAGCGTGCTACACAAAAGAAAGTAGCAAACATCTTTAAAACAAAAAGCAATCCAAGCAAGCCTTCCTTCTCTGTGCTTTCCGTCCAAGATCTAGCCATTCGTCCAAGGTCTAGCCATTGGCCCAAGGTCTAGCCATTCGCCCAAGATCTAGCCATTCGCCTAAGGTCTAGCCATTCGCCCAAAGGTCTACCCATCCGCCCAAGGTCTAGACACTCGTCCATGGTCTAGCCATTCGCCCGAGATCTAGCCATGCCTTTTCTAGCCCTGTCATGTCTGTGTTCCACGTTCTCTTCTCAGTGTGGTTTTTAGTCTCTCTCTACCTCTCTTAACCAAGGTCAGGGGTCGGAAACCCGCGGCTCGCAAGCCGCGTGCGGCCCTTTGAGCCATCTCGTGCGGCTCTCTACTACTTAACTCTTAGTGAATGAGGGATACTATGTGATTTTTTTTTCTTTTTCATGCGGCTCTTCAATTTGTTAAAATGGAAACAAAAGTAAATATTTGGCTCTTTGTCACAGAAAGGTTCCATACCCCTGCCTTAGGGATTTCAGATATGTCATTCCATATATTCTGTTTAATCTGTTGCATTTGTTTTCTATGTTTGTTTTATCTTCAAGTTGTCGAAACACCTGGTACTTATTATATACTCACTAACAAAAGAAACCTGTCAGGTATAGAATTGAAAATGTTGCTAGGTCATGGCAATAGAGAAGGTAAAATACGCATGGGCAGGTTGCCAGGAAGTACGTGCAATTAGTGCACTGAGTTCAAGCCGTAATAACAACAAGTGCGTGCAGCACGTGCGACACATGCAATTTGCGTTTTTTCGAGTACGTGCCCCACGTATGTGATGTGTGAGTTTTAACGACTGATTCTTCTGCTTTGGAGATAGCATTTGCCAAAAAAAAAACAACATTTAGTGTTGACTGTACCTAACTTTCACCATGCCACGATTGTCTGAAGGATCAGTTCAAGGATCACCCGTTAGTGACGTTGCTCGCTACTTCGGTGTATGCCGAGACACAACTAGGAACTTGCACACACGATGGCGCACCACAAGGACAACTCAAGACAGGCCCAGAAGTGGTAGACCAAGGATAACAACAGTGGCAGAGGACCGTTATATACGGACGGTACATCTGCGCAAACACTTCCAACATGGTCAAGCAACAGCACGTACGTTCCCAGCGCTCAGGACTATTAGTAACTTGACAGTCTTCAGACGCCTTCGAGCAACAAACATAAGTGTTTACAGAACAGCACAACGGTCGCGCCTGCTTCCGTGACACATCGCAGCAAGATACCATTTGGCCAGAAAGCACCTGAGATGGACTAACAACCTGTGACGTGCTATCGTATGATCTGATGAATCCAGGTTTCTTCCTAAACGGCAGGAAAGCAGGATCTGGGTACATCACAGGAGGGGTGAAAGGTATTCTTCTAATTGCATTCAGGAGGCAGCCAGTTTCGGCAGAGGAAGCGTTATGCTGGGGGAAAGAGGGGGAAGGAGGGGGGGCGGGGCGCGCTATTACCGCTGAGCACAGAAACAATCTTGTCAGAATTGAAGGAACCCTGACCGTCAGTCGCTGAATCCGTGACGTACTGCAGCCGCGCGCTCTGCCGTTCCTTCACCAACAAGAAGCTGGCCTAATTTACGTGCAGGACAATGCCTCGGCTCACAGCAGTAGCAGCCCTAGACTACCTCAATGCAGCTAATGTGAACATCCTCGACCCTTGGCCAGCTCTGTTGACTTGAATCCCATTGAACATCTCTGGGACCATGCGGACAGAAGGTGCCCGCCCTCCAGTATGTGCCAGACACCTTGGACCAGTTGTATACAGCGCTTACTGAGGCATAGAACAACATCACAGAAGACCTGATCAGAATTTTGGAACTCACCATGAGACGCCGCTGCAGTACAGTTGTGCAAGTTCGTGGTGGTCACATTCGTTACTGAGTTTGCGATTTTTGTTTTGGATAACGCACTTCTTTAAGGTACGACCACGCAACACTCGATTTTACATTTTTGTTTTGTAATCTAATTTCTTTCAGGGCATAAATCCCTTATTGAATTGCCATGTTTGCTTTATTAATTTCTCGATGCAGCTTTACTGAGAACAAAATACAAGGCTTAGTTTAGCCCGGATTCATGTCGGAATGGGTGCAAGTCGAGTTTAGGGCGAATCGTTTTAGGAAGGTTTAACGTTTTTTTTGGTTTTAATTGTACTCTTGCATTGAGGTGTGCTTCTAACGCAAATAATTTAAGTGAGTTCTTCTTTGTAGACGATATTGGTAGTACAGTGACTTGGGGGCCACAGATATAAGTATTCCGGTGTGCTAACTCGGAAAAATGCCACATACAGTTGCCCATGTGAGAACACTCACCGCTCAAGTCGACGCCGGTAACGTGAAGCGTTAGACCTTGCGCTTTATTAATGGTCATTTTTTTTTTCTCTAACCAGCGGCACTCGAGCTTTCCAGCCCTTTTGGCCCAATGACATGTCATTGCGAAGCTGGGGAGACCATGGACTTTCCTTCCAACCCGGTCTGGAGCTTCGCTTCTTCCCATCCACAGTGGGTTTATCTGCAGGAGCCGTTTAGGTTATTCAGTCAAATTCCCGGTCGATGACACTCCTACAAATGCCGGCGCCGGGCTCGAACCTTGAAAACCTGGTCGCTAGCGCAACGTCTTAACCATTACACCAGCGCGGCTCCCATTAATGGTCATTAAGAAACAGACTTTTATAGGGAATGGGAGTCTCTTAAAATTGAACATCATATCGGAGGGATTCATCGGGTTTCTTGGTATGCAGACTTTCTCCCCGCTACCACAACATGTCAGGATGGTGGCTTCTACTATGTATTTCCTCTAAGATGTTATTTAAAGTATAATGCCATTACACAGTTTATGCATGCTAAGATTGCGAAGTAAAATGATTGGTGTACCAACTAGTAAACGTACGGTAGTTCGTGAGACGGTAACCCTGAAGGATTTAAAGTGTTTAAAAACTCGACTGCGCAATGTACGAAGTCTTGTTCGTTGCAAGGTGGTTTCAGTGGACTTGTATGTACGGGAAGGAGAGTCAAATTGATGTAATATAAAATTATTTATTTTAGTTATAGTATCATTTTTATGTGCCTAAATAGCGCGTTCCTTAAACCGTAATGGAGATTTACTTCGTAAATTTATTATGTCCGGATAAACAGAATTGATCATTCCTGGATATCGTGAACAACTCTACAAAGCTGAGTATTATTCAAACTGATTTACTCTCCATGAATGGCAAGTCTCCGTTTTCTACTTTCAATAACAAATCTGCAATGAGAGATATATCGACGTTCCCGAAAATTTGAGCGCGCGTAATCTTAGAGAGGGATCGTTTTTCAACGTCAGGTCAAATGAAAGATTTTTTTAAACACACTCTTACTTCGTCTATCCTTGTAACTCTTGGGATAACGGATAAAGATTGCCTAAAATCGCCTGCAAATAATGCACACACCACCCATGAGTCGATTGTCGCCTCTTATATCTTTCAAAGTCCTATCTAAGGCTTCGATAGAACTTTTATGCGACATTGTACTCTCATCCCATACAATGAGCGAACACGTTTGCAGCAATTTTACTGGGGCGCACTGTTTAGAAATATGACACACAACACCTTGATCATCATGACATAAATTAAGTGGCAACTTAAACATTGCATGGGCCGGTTTGCCACCTTGTACAAACATCGCATCTATTCTTGAAGAAGCCACTGTCAGAGCAACATCATCACTTTTTTACACCTGGGTGTCCTTCAACTGGAACTCCTTGCTTTCGCCGCTGAAATTTATTTATATTCCATGTATAGTATGCCAGAACCTCATCATACAGTACTTGCAAAAGAATAATCTGTGCACAATTTGAAAAAAAACGGCCATCACAGTAGTATGTAGCGGATTATTAACAACATTCGTGGCATTGTTAGGGTTGAAATACACACGTTGGCCATTTTCAAGATGGACAGCTAAATGCATAACTGTTGGCGATCTTTATTTATGTTCACTCCGTGATTACTCCTGATCTATAAATCGTAGGTATATAGTGTAAAGGTCTTGCTTTTCGTTATTAAATGCTTTTGCCAAAGATGTAGTGTTTTTTCGTACATCTTTAGGTGTTATGACGATATTCAACAGCAAACTGAACGTTAAAAATTTCGCCGAATATGAAGACATAAAAAATGTTTATTGTGAGTTATCTATTGATCTTGGATATATGCCCTTGCGGATATTTTTGTAGAATTATTAACCTCTAAAAGTCTTATACATTGTTTCGATATTTTCGAAATTGTTTCATATAGTTTAGCCGTCGTATCGAATTTAATGTGCCGCACGCACGATTTTTGTCCGACTTGCGCAACATATTTCTTCACTGCTCAGCCTTCTAATGTCGTACCGTGGTAATATACTGTTCAAAAAAAAAAAAAAAAAAGAAACGCATAGCCACTGAAGGCACACAATAGCCATAATTTTGACATTCAATAACTTTTTTAATTTAATGAGTTAATTGTTCAAATTGCACACAAGGATACCTTAGGGTTCAACCAATCATTTGACTGTTGTTTTGCATCTGGGTCACGAGAGTTTTTTGGCGTACGGGCTTTCCCGTTAGTATGGTGTGTGGCCTCCTCTTGCATCGATCAGCGACTGGAATCTCCTGGGCATGGATGCGATCAGACGTCTGATGTGGGCCTGTGGGACGGCTACCCACTCTTCCTGGAGTGCCTGGAACAGATCACGACGATTGGCTGGAGCAACGTCTCGGCGACAAACACGTCTATGCAGCTCATCCCACAGGTGCTCAATCGGAATCATGTCTGGAGACAGGGATGGCCAGGGAAGGGTGAGAATGTTGTTGGTAGTCAGGAACTGCGTGGTCAACCGTGCACAATGGGGTCTGGCGTTGTCCTGTTGAAACACAGACCTTTGGGCAGCAAAAAGTGGAAGGACATGGGGTCGAAGAATTTCATTGACGTATCGTTGCGCATTCAACCCTCCTTCAATGTGCACCAATTGACTCCTTCCGTTGTAACTGATCATTCCCCACACCATTGCACCTCCACCACCGTGCGGCGGAGCTTCATCAACGCAATTTTGGGCAAAACGTTCATTTCGCCTACGGTAGACCCTACGCCGTCTATCATGTCGCTGCAACAAACAGAAAGATTCGTTACTAAACCAGACACGTCTCCATTGATTGTCAGCTGCCCAGGGAAGATGCTGGTTGGCCCAAAGAAGTCGATTTTGGCGATGGCGGCGCGTAAGGACAGGTCCTCGGTGAGGTCGTTGTGCCCAAACTCCAGCGTCATGCAGTCTATTCCGGACAATTTGATCAGACACATGACGTCCTGCAGGCAATGACTGGGCAGTTGAGGAAGCTGTTGTAAACCTGTCTCTGAAGTGACGAAGCCGAATAAAGCGATCCTCCGCTGCTGTTGTCACTCTGGGTCGTCCACTGCGATGCCGGTCTTCAACTGAGCCAGTGGCTTGGAACCGGTGTGTAATAAAGTACAGTGATACAGCGATAAAATCATAAAATATATATATTAAAGTCAAAATAATAGCAGTAGAAATAAAATTAATAAAGTTGTAACGCGTCTTCTTCCCTGCGCCAGAAAACGCATTGATTTAAGCAGGACAGAACATAGTGAGAAATCTTATCGCCGCGTTGGTACTATTAGCATTTATAACGCGCCCGTCAAGGGTTAACGATAAAAATTTGAAAATTCTACTAGCGTAGTGGTTCCAGGAAAGATAGAAAGAATAAAACACACAAACGCATAAGATTGAGAGAGCGGACACCTGCTGCCGGCTTGTCAAGTGTTAGTAGCTTGAATTAGCTACTCAGGCCAACAGTGCGAGACGATACCGTTAGCTTGTGTCGAAAACGATGTCGCAAGTTTAAAAATACCCCGCTAGTCCAATACATTTCTAACCACAGACACTGTGGAAAAAAATATATATACACACACGCATAATTACTTCCTATCGTGAAAAAGGAAGATCTGAGTCGATTTTTATAACATTCAAGTAGTTGAAAAACTTAGAAAAACAACGAACAACCACCAAATTGGAAAATATATTGAAATCTTTATTACTAAGTTTATGATCATAAAAGTTGGCTAGTCTAAGAGCTGGTATTGTCCTGATAAATAATATGCTTTCGAATAAAAAAATCCGACAGATAGAAATAAAGTTATGGACAAAAGACTGTATTTGCTCGTACAGACAGACCAACACATGCTCGTTTGGACTTGCACTAACGGTGACTTTTTTGACGCGTCCTTGAAAAAGGCAGGAAATGGTTACATGCAGCCTGTTGTAGAAAAGGGGCAGAAAAGGGGGAGAAAAATTATGGGATGGCTTAACACAAAATATATTTAGCAGTAGAAATCTAAGAATGAGAGAGGAAAAAAACTTGGTAGTGTCCAAAAATCAAGTCTGTTTTTGCTTTTAATTTCAAAATTGTCGTTCGTTTATTGGCCAAAGCCTTTCATATTATTAAGAAAATTCAACGGCTTGACGCCATTTGTAGAAGATAGTCCCGAGAGCAGGACGTTGTGAATTTTGTGAAAAGTGATTAGCCTTATTAAAGCAAATATATATGGAAGTATAGGCATCACAGTTCAGCCAGCAGTACATCTGGAATCTGCTATTCAACGTACCTGTGTTTTTTTCATTGAATTTCTGGTAAGACCGACATTATTCATATATTTTGTTTAAAAATGTGAGTGAGAGATGCTGCCATCACGACTAAGTAATCAGGTCCCAAGCTGATCTATGCAGGGCTTGACGGAGAATTAGAATATAACACATTGCTAGTTTTGTAAATGCACATGTCTTGTGAAATAAAATGTTTTCTTAGGTGACCAGAGGGACACAGCTCACCTATCCCATTGAATGGTAGAAAAGAAGGATTAATAAGATTATTGCAGATGCAGTGCCGCCTTTGTAGGAGAGACATGTGAACAACACTGGTACACTGTGGAATGGATGTGCTGGATTGGTCCATTGGATATGACCCAGCTCTTTATTTCTTATGCATGCTCTTTTGTATATAAAACACAGTCTAAATAAGATATCACCCAGGAGACATTGTTTCATTATTACATGATCTTATCTGGCACTAGTCCGGTGCCAGAGTTCTATGTGAAAGCTGTTGAGGAGTTTTGGAGGCCAGTAGTGATAGGGGTCGCCAGTTTCCCCCCTATTACTTTTGGAGCAGTGGTCATTCGGCAGAAAGAATTCAGACAGTTCCAGTGGGCCAGATAAGTGAAATATCTGGTACCCTAACAGTACATCAGCTATAAGAGCAGCATATCCCTGTATTCAAGAAATAAAACATTTCCTTAGTGAAATTAACAAAGACAGTGTATTTTAAAGAGACTGGGAGTGATTATAAGAATCCCAAACAGCCATCCAGTGTTAGAAACCAGTAATAGATAGATTTTAGTAACACTATTAAGTATAATTTAATAGTATTTATTTGCACACTTGTCCCTGTGGGTCTAAAATTTACATTTTGTATGTATATTGAATTTTTTTCATTTTTAAAGTCCTGACCAGAAGAATACTAGGTTCAGGACCAAATAAATCATACAGAAAATTATTAATTGTACAAAGTTATCCGAGGTGTTATTTCCTTAATCATAGACCTTAATACTTGTTTGTGTAGAGGTATATTATTGTTAAAGTACCATCACACCACATTTGCATATCCCTAGACATTAGACGTAGCTATCATTCATACTAGTCAAGAATAAGTCTGCTTGAGGCCATAAGATGGTAGCAGAGAGGTACCCTGATAAATCAACCCTAAATTGGTTAGAATCAGGGACCTTCACAGCTGGCCTCATTCAGTACAATAAGGAAACATATCAACAACATTTCATAACATCAAAACCCACCACAATAAATTGGGGTCTCTTCTTCCGGGATTTGAACTTGTTAGTTGTTTAGTAATTTAAATATTGTAGCACTAGTGTCCCCAAAAGTATAAAAGTATTTAAAAGGGGAAATAAATGCTGATGGACTGTTAAGAGCCAGTAATTAGTTAATTAATTGGCTAATTAATTAGTTAGTGTCAGCACTCTGTTAATTAAGAGCTTTGAAAATTATATTAGATCATTGTAAAGATTGATATTATGGCCGACCTAGCAAAGTTCAGATCTGCTGCTGTGCTGGCTGCAAAAGAGATATATATGGATGGACCAGAGTTGGTCCAGTATGTAACCTCAGAGGTGGATAAATTTATTGCACGAGAAGAGAATAGGCTAGCTGCTGAAAGAAAATTAGAAGTAGAAAAAAGAAATTAAAAGGTTGCAGATTGAGGCTGACAAAGAGGCTAGGGCAGTGGAGGCGGATAGGGAGGCTGAAATAAAGCGGCTCCAAATTGAAGAAAAAAAGGCCGAAAGGGAAGCCAAGGAAAGAAGACAAGCTGCAGAAAGAGAAGAAAAGAGATTGGCTGCAGAGAGGGAAGCAGAAGATAGGAGACTACAGAGGGAGCACGAGTTACGACTAAGGGAGTTTGAGTTTCAAAGCCATGCTCCTGAAAATGGTGCCAGCACTTCTACCTCCGATGCCACTGCTAGTCAGGAAGCCTCAACTTCAGCTATGGGGTTCCATTTAGACCATTTTGTTGAGAGGGACGATGACATTGAGTCATTTTTGTCTAGATTTGAGGTTTTAGCCACCACCTATGGGTTGGAGAAGGAAAGGTGGAGTTTAAAGTTATCTCAGGGGCTGAGGGGAACTTCTTATGAAGTGTTTGCCAAGATGAGCAAAGACGACCAAGACAATTATGACATGTTAAAGCAGGCTCTTTTGCTAAGGTATGAAAAGAACGGAGAATTTTACAGGAAAAATTTTAGGAATGCCAAACTAATGTCATGTGAGACCTATCACCAGTTCTCTGCACGGTTAGAGACGTATTTGGAGAAATGGACTGCTCTGGGGAAAACCCAAGATCTTAAAGAGATGATCCTTATTGAGCAATTGAGAGAGTCCATGGCTCCAGACTTGAGAAAGTTTCTCATGGAACAAGGTGCAGAGAGGCTGGGTGAGTTACTTAATGTCGCTGAGAGGTATCAGGCAGCCCAGGCAGAGGTAGCTGGCGCTAAAAAGAAACAGATTGACAATTTTAAGGCTCCACAAAACTCTACTAGATATGACAACAAAGATCAGGGGAACAAAGGTAAGCACAATTTTGATAGGCCACGCAATGATTTTAGAAACAAAAACCCACAATTCAATGATAGGAAATATGATGAAAGAAAACCTTTTCATCAAGGTAGATTATATTGCAAATGGTGTAAGAGGGAAGGTCATGACATCAAATTTTGTCATAAGAAAACTTCTGGATTTGCTGCTATGAAGATGGGGAACAAGGGAGGAAAGGACAAACCTACTGGACAGCAGGAACCTTATCACCCCCCAGTGTGTGAGGATGTAGTCTGCAATGGGGTCACCATTAGGTGTCTCTATGATACAGGCTTAGATTTTGATTCTGTTGTGAGTGCGCACTTGGTGAACCCAGATCAGTATACCACAGAAACAGTGGAGATACAAGGGGCGACCATGGACATACCACTTATGAAACTTCCCATTGCTAGGATAACGGTGAAAACTCGCTATGTGGAAGGAGTAATCAGAGCAGCAGTGATCGACGCACCCATCTACCCTCTGATATTGGGGTGTCGTTATGTCTTCTTGGGGAATCCCAAGAGACCTGTGGTCTTGGCAGCCGTCCAGACACGATCACAATCCAAAAAGGAAGAAGATGAACCTATAAATACTCATCCAGAAGAGATGAGGAAGGCACAGGCTGAGGACAAGACACTCAAGCCTTGTTACAAAAAATTGCCTAAATGCCACACACCTCCAAGCAAAGGGGACTATTACATGAAGAACAAATTATTATATAGGAAGACCGGAACTGGAACAAATGGTCACGGCCAGCTGGTTCTTCCTACTTCATATAGGGAGAGAGTGTTGGAATTAGGAAATGCGATTCCTTTCAGTGGTCACATGGGGATCAGCGCAACAGGACAGCGTATAGCTTGTCATTATTTCTGGCCAGGAATAACGGAGGATATAAAGAGATATGTAAAATCCTGCCCAGAATGTCAAAGGGTAGCTCCAAAGCACTGGACTGCTCCAGCAACTCTAGGGGAAATGCCCATTGTGGGAACCCCTTTTGAGAGAGTTGCAGTGGATATTGTGGGACCTCTCACTCGAACCAAGAGGAGGAACAGTTACATCCTTACTCTGGTGGACACGTGTTCTATGTGGGGAGAGGCGGTAGCCCTGTCGTCAATCGATTCCAAGCATGTCGCAGAGGCATTACTTACAATATTCACAAGGTTAAGATTCCCGCACCAAATCTTGACTGATAATGGATCACAGTTCAAGGGGAAACTAATGGAAGAAGTTTTCAGGATCTTCCAAGCCAGGCACTTTCATTGTAGTCCGTATCACCCCCAAGGGAACGGCCAGGTAGAGAGGTTCAACGGGACTCTCATTTCTATCCTGAGAAAGCTGGCACATGACAAACCTGATACGTGGGACCAAAACCTGCCCGCTGCGTTGTTTGCGTATCGGGAAGTTCCACATAATTCAACCGGGATGGCACCCGCAACCCTGTTATTTGGGAGGCCAATAAAAGGCCCATTAGAAGCTTTGTTGAGGACCTGGACAGATGAGAAGGCAGAAGAGACTGTTACCTCATCATACCAATATGTGAACGAGCTGACCACTCGTCTTAAAACTGGCTGGAAACTTGCAAATGATAATCTCAGACAAGCCAGGAAAAATCATGCTGCCTATTTTAACAAGAAAGCTAAGGATAGAGAATTATTTGTGGGAGAGAAGGTGCTTCTTCTACTGCCCGGCAGCCAAAATAAACTACAAATTGGATGGCAAGGTCCATATACTGTTCTAGAGAAGGTGTCTAGAACAAATTATAAAATCGACAAGAAAGGGAAAGAGAAAGTATATCATGTGAACCTTCTAAAGAAGTATCTGGACAGGGAAATCCAGGAAGGAACACACTTAATGTCTGTTACGGTGTTATTTTAAATGACAGCGTCTGCTGGGGTTTACCCATGCGCAACGTTTAGGGGTCATTAATATTTATAGAATATGTCGATATTTTACGGTATAGTGAACGCGAAATATATGCGGAGATTATGACGCATTCGCGTTGGGAAGGTCACGCCGGGTGACTTGGTTACAGGGCCTTTGTTACGCTATCCGTCAAGCAAGAAGGTCGTGTCTTGTATTTCTTCCAAGGAAATAAGGCTGAGTATATAGCCTATATTAAATAGATGAATCGATGTAGACTTCAGGGTCAGTTCGGAAATTAATCTAAGCATGAGATTAATTAAATTAAACTAATAATGGAAGGAGAATCGTATTATGATTCAATTTGTAGATGTCAAGAACTCATGTGCTCATTTCTGGCTGTTGACTACAACAGCGCACGTATATAGCCACGCTGTTCTTCTGACACATTGTTTTGACACGGACGGATACTTACTGATATTATTTGGAATTCAAGTGTTACGCTGAATTGTACATGAAACCTTTGTGAATGTCGATTATCGTTTTTGTATGAATCTTAATACATGTGGACTCTAAGCAGAAGGCTTGATCCTTTATTTACGTTTCGGGTTCGGTTCTACAACTGTTGGTGTTTACCTTTGTCAGCACGATAACTCTCCCACAAGGGAAATCAAATACTATAGACTATGCAAATCAAAACGTCGAAGGGATGTTCTGATGCCCAGAGCTAACCATTTATAACCAACATTGCTATGTCTAAAGAGTGACTTTATTTTTCAATAATAATACCTTAACCAAGGAATCGCAACACCAACCACACCACCACCACCGACCCGTCACAACTGGTGGCCATTAGTGGTTTTGGAATTTTTTCAAAAGAACGAACCACAAAAAAAATGAGACATTTGTCCTTTCGAGCCGAAACGAACATTATTTGCATAAACACCGGTGACGTCATGCCCTTCACGACAGTATGAACGGTTGGAAAAGCCAGCAGCTGACAATGTCCTTCGAACAAACTTATTTGAAGCTGTCAAACATCAAAGGAAACCTATTGCTGACTTTCTCAATGATACAAACAAGCTCTAGAGTCCGTCGGCGAAGCATATAATGTACGATATTACCGCCAAAACAAGATAAGTCACTGATTTTAAAGGTTAAACTATTTCGTCCTGTTTGTCCAAATAATGCCATGTTCTTTTTTCTATGTATCCATGTTAAATATTGTTCCTGTCCTTTACATGTAGCGGGTATGGTTGGGCGGCGGTTCATAATGAATAAAATGGCTCTCAGGATGCCGATATTCATTCTGAATGTTCCTAAGGCTGTGAATTAATAGCACCTCGCGAAGAAAGCGTCGAATTATCGTTATCGGTGATCGGTTCGTTCGGACTTGCATTAATTCACTTTGCATGTTAGGTGTATAGTCATGTTATAACTGTTGTTTTCTGATGTATTTGGTTCTTATTTTTATTCATTTACAGTCCTATGTTCGTAATCTATCTTGTTATTCTGATCTAGCTATCTTTAATTTTAATTAAATGTATTGTATTAACGTCAAATGAGTCCTGTGACGTCATCATTCTTAGTGCCAAATATGTTCGTTTCCTTCAGTTAACCTTCACCCTTCTACATTTCCTGTTACTAAACTTGGTTTTATAATATCATTTATTTTTGTGAAAATGTCACTTTGGTATTGTGCTACTGTTCTGTAATCCTTGGTTAACATATTGTATTGTTTGTATTCATTTCATCTTTCTATAATTTAATATTAATGCCATAATTTCTTCATTAATAATAGTGTAGATGAATATGATTAAATTTTTATCAGCTTTGATGAGGAATTAGGGACTTTGCACATATTTGCAGTAGTGGTCCTAGAAATGGGCAATGCACTTTATGCCTCATGATTATGGCATATTATATAATGATTAATTATTAAAACTTTATAACATATTAATACATATTTAATATAAATTAGTACACTTTCTCAGTACTATATTGTGAACTTAGTGACAATTAAGACTAATTGTTTGGTGATAATACATATAATTATTAAATATTAATATTAAGCGCTTGATATAATTTCAGCAGCTTATATAACTAACTATCATAACTATTTATGATAGATATCAGTGAGTATATATATATAATATTTTTACAAAATATTATAGATTGTGGAACTTATACATAACAATACAGTAATATTACAATTTCTTGTATTAATTATTCATTCGTTGAGTAATTATAATTATCGACATAGATTATATTGTTGGTTATAATACATAAGTAATTAAATACTTAAATAATTAAACTCCAAGAATGCTTACCTTGGACCATTTCATTAAAATTGGAAAAGATTGTAATAAAAAGGGAGAGGCACTCCTTGAATTTGCTGAACAACAACTGGCAAGATATAAGGCAGAGATGGAAGAACTTGAAAGAAAACAGGCGGAAAAGAAAGCAGAATTAAGACAAGAAGAAGAAAGAAAGGTGGCAAGAGATGAAATCCTACGGATTGAAGAAGAGAATAAATTGAAACGACAAGAAATCATACTACAGCAAGAAATGGAATTGCAACGGCTTAAATTGGAAACAGCAAAACTTAATTCGCAGAGTGCTGCAGCAAGCCAAAATGATAATGCTCAATCTGGATCTTCATCCACCCGACTTAAGGGCAATTATTACTTTAAATTACCACCATTCAAATTACACGTGGACGACCTTTCATCGTGGCTGGCGCGCTTTGAGGATATATGTAAGGTCAATAACCTTGACAAAACTGCATGGGCACTTAAACTTAAGGAATTTCTGGATGGCGAACCTGCAAGTGCAGCACAAAACATTGACCCTACATTAGCAACAGACTATGAGGCCATTGAGACGTTGTTATTACGTCGTTTCCACTTGAACGAAGAGGCATGTAGATTACGTTTCAAAAGTTTATTGCCAGATAACAATAAAGATTTCACAGGTTTTATTGCTAACATACGCAATACTTTTAACAGATGGGTTGAACTGGCAGGTGTCAACAAATCTTACGACAAGTTAGTTGATTTATTATTGAGGGATAAAGTGTTATCTTCTGTCAGCCCACCATTCTTTGCTTATCTGCAAGAAAGAAAACCAGAATCTATTGATGAGTTAGAAAAAATTTCTTTAAATTACTGCACAGCACATCCGAATGCTAATATTTCTGGCTCGTTGATAAGAGAACCACTTCCTGTAGCCTCCAATATGGCATATCATAATCATAACAAACCTAGAACACACAGTGTGGACAGAGGTAGGTTCAAAGGAAACTATGACATTAATTTTCATAAGGGACAGAATAACTTTAACAATAACTTTAATAGAGGAAGACAACAAACCAGAAATTATTCACCTCAGTCAAGATACAACAGTAATCCACGTAACTCAAGTTATAATCGGTCATATCTATATAATAATAGTAACAATTGGAAGAATAGCGATAATTATAACTCAAGACATCGAGATAACAATTATAATAGACGACAACGAGATAATTCAACTAATTATTCTCGTAATCGTTCTCATTCTCGTGGATCTTCACATTATAACCATAATACCGGGGCAGCAGTGACAAATGATATCACCCCTAATGTTCAGGTTCCACCTAACGATAATACAATGAATTCTTCTGCTGCATGCTTTGCTATAAATTATAACGTGGCAAATAGTTGCCCACAATGCAATCTTATTTTTCAGAAGGCAAAGGAGACAGTGCTAAACTGTGGACACATTACACCAGAAGTAGGTCTTGCAGCCAATGATGGAACAGGCTCTCTGATTTTTAACAGAGGGATAGTAAATGGTTCTGTAGTTTCTGTATTGAGAGACTCGGGGTCCACAACCATTGGAGTGCGACAGTCGCTAGTACATCCTAGCTGTGCAACGGGGGAATATGTCCGTTGCATGACTTTTGGGGGAACTATTGAGTTTTACCCCACAGCTATTATCCATGTTAACACACCTTTTTTCACAGGTAACGTGAAGGTATGCTTGCTGAAAAAGCCAATAGCAGACCTTATGGTGGGTCGCATACACGGCAGCAAGGATTGTTCACCAGAAGATATTATTGAATGGGAGAGACACAATCTATGCACTGGAAACGCCGTGACAACTAGAGCTCAGACTATGCTCATAGAAAGTGTCAATGATAATAAGATGGATGCAGAAAAACAGGAGGATATTGAGGTCAATTCACCTATTGACAGGGAATTCTTTGCTAACAAACAAAAAAATGACAAATCTCTAAATCAATTTTTAACCTAGTTAATAAGGTTGATAATTTACCTTCAGGTAATAAGAACAAACATTGGTTTATTATGAAAAATGATATACTAATTAGATGTTTTAGTGATAAATCACTGGTAAAACAACAAGTGATGGTACCGGCTGCTTTTAGACGGTACATTCTTCAACACGCGCATGACTCGCAGTGTGCAGGACATATGGGATATACTCGAACACGATCTCGAGTATTATCTTCATTCTTTTGGCCAGGAGTGTCACGTGATATTTCGCAGTATGTACGTTCTTGTACTACATGCCAGGAAGTGAAAGCACGTGGAGCTTTTCACACGGCGCCTATTCAGGCTTGCGATATCTCAGTACGACCTTTTGACAAGATGGCCATAGACATAATTGGTCCACTTCTACCATCTGCGAGAGGACATAGGTTTGTTCTCACGTGCATTGATTTATGCACACGATGGCCAGAAGCCATTCCATTGAAGACAACCACTACCACAGATGTAGCTGATGCATTACATCTAATTTTCTCTAGAATAGGGTTTCCTAGAAAATTATTGTCTGACCATGGGTCGCAGTTTATATCCGATACCATGAAGGAGGTAATGAAAACCTGGAACATTGATAGGAATTTGAGTAGTATTTATCATCCCATGAGTAACGGTGCAGTTGAGAGACTTAACCGTACGCTTAAGCAACTTTTACATAAGGTTACTGTTAAACACCCTCAGGACTGGGACAGAGCACTCCCAGCTGTCCTATTTGCTTACCGAGAGGTGCCACATGAACAAACTGGCTTCTCTCCCTTTGAGTTAGTTTTTGGTGCCCCTCCGAGAGGTCCTATGGGACTGATAAAAGATTTATTAATTGATGCAGAGATGACTCAGGACACTCAGTCATCTTATGAGTATGTGATTAATCTTCGAAATAATATTATTGAGTCTTGCCAATTGGCAACAGCTTCTTCTGAGGCTGCAAAAGCTAAGGCTCGATCTATACAAAATCGATCTAGACGATTACGTCAATTATTCCCAGGCGATGAGGCTTATGTATTACTCCCTCACAATAACAATAAGTTATTGATCTCATGGACTGGTCCTTATAAGGTTACTGATAAAATTTCAGACGTTGATTACGTCTTAGATATCAAGGGACACAGAAAGATATTCCATATTAATATGCTCAAGCAATTTCATACACGTCCTATACACTTACAGTCAATTTTTCATGAATTAGATGACAATACTGTATCTACTTGTCACTATTCTAATCTATCTGTTATACAGGAGGAAGAATCTTCTTTTCCTGAAGTGCAGATGCCTTTACCTGTACTTACTGTCCAATCTACTGAATCTTGGCGTGATGTGACCATTTCTTCTACGGTTACACCGCAACAGCATCAACGCGTTGCTGATCTTCTACAATCTTTCCCAGATGTGTTAACTGATGTACCGGGTTGCACATCTGTAATTAGTCACGATATTATTCTGAACGATGATACACCAATTCGTGTTCATCCTTATTCTGTACCTCTACATTTTCTGAGTAAGACATCTCAGGAACTCGAACAGATGATATCATTAGGTATTATTGAGACTAGTACATCTCCATTTTCTTCTCCTTTAGTCATTGTCCGGAAAAAGGACAACAACATACGTTTATGTGTTGACTATAGGAAACTTAATGCGCAGACAGTACCAGATAGCGAACCACATCCTATCCTTGACGATTTACTTCCTCGTCTATCCAATGCTACACTTTTCACTAAAATTGACTTAACTAAAGGTTATTGGCAGATTCCACTAACCGAAAGAGCCAAATACTACACAGCATTCTCAACTCCACGAGGTCTTTACCAGTGGAACGTGATGCCTTTTGGGCTAATGAATGCTCCAGCTACCTTTATTCGCATGATGCGAAAAATTTTAGCAGGTAGATCAGACATAATTACCTATATTGACGACATATGTTTGTTTAGTTCATCATTTGAGGAACATTTTTTGGGTCTTAAATCAGTTTTGGAAATATTGCGGGATAACCATTTAACCGCTAAACCAACTAAAATTCAAATAGCGTGTAATGAGATAACATTCCTGGGGCACATTATTGGATCGGGACGTATCCAAACAATTCCCAGTACAGTTTCTAAAATATTAAATTTATCTGTTCCTCAAACGAAGAAACAGGTTAGGAGTCTGTTAGGTTTAATCCAATACTATAGCAGATTTGTACCTCACCTATCATCCATCACGGCTGTCCTGTCTTCATTACTAAAGAAGAACATGCCTTTAAGGATAAATTGGACCGACGAATGTGACAAAACTTTTCGCACTATCTTAAAAATATTTTCATGCCCACCTGTTTTAAGATTACCAGATGCTTCTAAAAAGTTTGTTCTACGTACAGATGCGAGTAATTACGGACTCGGGGCATGTCTACTGCAATATCATGATGATGTCCTTCACCCCGTAATGTATATCTCACGCAAACTGAAACCTCCGGAGATGAAATATTCCACTGTGGACCGAGAATTGCTCTCCGTAATCTGGGCAATTACCAAGTTAGAGAAATTCTTACTGGGATCTCCATTTCTGATCCAGACTGATCAGAAATCAGTGGCAGCATTAAGTTGCTCAAACCATAAAAGTGCTAAACTTGCACGATTTGCTATTACGTTGCAACCCTACGAATTCGAGATACAGTCGATACCTGGAACTGAAAACGTCATAGCCGACACGTTGTCCAGACATCCTACGGATTATGAATGAATACTACAATTTCAAGAAAATTTTCTGACTAGTCAAGCATTACATTTGCAATGAACGTTATTGATATCAAGTCAGAATATACAACAATTCAGTTGGACTTCCTACCTAAATAAGGACATTTCGAAATAAACTATAATGATCAAAATATCAAGTTTTACGGATCGTTTGAAAATTTGAACTTCAATTCCACTTTGAGTATCACTCATTTCGATTGAAAACTGTTAAAAAGGAACAATCTCTGATGAAGAAGGGACAGATACGCTGATGACTTAGTCAATTAACTTTCAAAGTTTATTAAAGGAACTAACAATGAATGGATAATCAAATCATAATTTGATAATATGAACCTTGTGTCTTAATGAACTTTCATACAATTCAACAGGAGGTAACTACGATTGGATCTTCATGTCCAATATTATTAAATTTTCTAGTTATTAAATTAGTATATAATATATAATAAAGTCAAAGTGTGATGAAATAAAAAAATAAAATATACTAAGAAAAGATGAAACAAAAGAATATCACACCAATTAAATCTTTTAATTAGTGTAATTATTAAGGTAATAGATATTACATTATGACATTTCATATATATAGTTAAAATGTATGAATTTTTTTTTTGCTCTTTTCTTCTGATTGCGTTAATTTAATTAGTTATCTATCCTTACACTTCATTTTCACACGCATGCTAATTTAATGTATACTTTAATATTTGGTTTCAATTGTCCGTACTTCTCAACTTTTATTTCTTTTACTCTCTTATTCTATTTCTCATTTTCTTCAATTAGATATTAATTAGTTAGTATCATACTTACATACTATAATTAATTATTTTAATTTTAGTTAGTTAGAATAATTTAATAACACCTCACATTATTAGTTAGTCTATACATACAACAAATTAATTAGTTAATTAGTTAATGACAGTGACATTTCCTTGTTTAATATAAGGTATATGTATAATATGACGTTGATTTTATTATAATATATTACTGACATGACTGCGACACTGTTCTAGATAGAACATCGTAGGTCATACGTCGGGTTTTGTTAAATTTTTGATAATTTGATTAATATTGTTCAAAAAAAAATCTATTTAATAGATTTTTTTTTGCCCCCGTCTGACAGGAAATCTGTTACGGTGTTATTTTAAATGACAGCGTCTGCTGGGGTTTACCCATGCGCAACGTTTAGTGGTCATTAATATTTATAGAATATGTCGATATTTTACGGTATAGTGAACGCGAAATATATGCGGAGATTATGACGCATTCGCGTTGGGAAGGTCACGCCGGGTGACTTGGTTACAGGGCCTTTGTTACGCTATCCGTCAAGCAAGAAGGTCGTGTCTTGTATTTCTTCCAAGGAAATAAGGCTGAGTATATAGCCTATATTAAATAGATGAATCGATGTAGACTTCAGGGTCAGTTCGGAAATTAATCTAAGCATGAGATTAATTAAATTAAACTAATAATGGAAGGAGAATCGTATTATGATTCAATTTGTAGATGTCAAGAACTCATGTGCTCATTTCTGGCTGTTGACTACAACAGCGCACGTATATAGCCACGATGTTCTTCTGACACATTGTTTTGACACGGACGGATACTTACTGATATTATTTGGAATTCAAGTGTTACGCTGAATTGTACATGAAACCTTTGTGAATGTCGATTATCGTTTTTGTATGAATCTTAATACATGTGGACTCTAAGCAGAAGGCTTGATCCTTTATTTACGTTTCGGGTTCGGTTCTACAACTGTTGGTGTTTACCTTTGTCAGCACGATAACTCTCCCACAAGGGAAATCAAATACTATAGACTATGCAAATCAAAACGTCGAAGGGATGTTCTGATGCCCAGAGCTAACCATTTATAACCAACATTGCTATGTCTAAAGAGTGACTTTATTATTCAATAATAATACCTTAACCAAGGAATCGCAACACCAACCACACCACCACCACCGACCCGTCACAATGTCCTTGTCGATAGCAATAGGGATGAAGAATAAACCGCCATGAGTATCCCTTGAAAACATGTGAGACACCGGCACATGTAAAAGTCAGTAAACACTTGACGAAAAAACAGAGGGAACAGGTTCAAAAGGTTCTGACTGATCATACGGACGTGTTAACAGACAAACCGGGGCACACGAATTTGTTAGAATATGACATGAAACTAGTAGACCCAACACCGATCGGTATGAGAGCCTACACGATCCCGTTTGCCAAGGAGAAAGCTTTGAAAGAGGAGATTGAGTACCTATTGAAAGAAGGAATTATTTCTCATAGCGAATCTCCATATAGTTCCAGTGTGGTTTTGCTGAGAAAACCCTCTGGAGAACATCGTCTGTTTATAGATTACAGGAAACTGAATGCTGTCACAGATAATCAGGTGGATCCATTACCTGACACAAATCAATTATTTGCCTCATTAAACAAGGCAAAATATTTTTCGAAGGTGGATCTGAGCAAAGGCTATTATCAGATTCCAGTGAAGCCTGAGGTCAGACCTTATTTGGCGTTTAGCACTTCGGAAGGACATTACGAATTCAACATGTTACCTTTTGGGTTGAAAAATGCTCCGAGTGTATTTTCTAGGATGATGCGAAAATTGTTGGATCCACTAAATAACCCATGCATCACAAACTTTATGGATGATATCCTCATTGCTACAGAAACATTTGAGGAACACATTAACTCTTTGACTATGCTGTTTGATAGACTAAGAGAGGCTAATTTGACGGCTAGACCAACAAAATGTTGTATTGGTTGTAAAGAGTTGGAGTTCTTGGGACATACTGTGTTTCAGGGTAGCATGACCCCTGACCCCAAGAACCTTGAAAAATTGCAGAGAGCACCTAGGCCACAAAGAAAGAAAGACGTGAGATCTTTCGTGTCGTTGTGTGGATTCTATCAGAAATATATCAACAATTTTAACTCTATTTGTGCTCCTCTGACGGATTTAACTCGCAAGGGAAATCCTGATAGAATTGTTTGGTCAGCCCAATGTGAATCAGCCTACCAAGAGTTAAAGGAAAAACTTACAAGCAAGCCTATCTTGAAATTACCTGATTTGAGTCAGGAATTTGTGGTGAGAAGTGACGCAAGCAATGTGGGCCTGGGGGCTACGTTGTTGCAAAGATCATCGTCACCAGAGGGAGAGCTGAACCCAGTCGCTTATGCTAGCCGCAAGTTAAACAAAGCGGAGCAAAACTATTCAACAAGCGAAAAAGAATGTCTAGCTTTGATCTGGGCAATACGAAAGTTCCAGATCTATCTATATGGTAGAACATTCGTGGTCCAAACGGATCATCAGCCTCTCGTATTCTTATCACAGGCCAAGCATGATTATTAAGATGGTCGTTATTATTACAGCCATATCAATTTACCATTGAATATATTCCGGGGTCACTGAACGTGGGTGCAGATTTCCTCAGTAGGCATCCCTGTGATCCAAATCAGAGTATTCAGCAGGCGTAGGGAGTTGATTTTGTCTATGTGTATCACTGTTTGGAACTAGCATCAGGCAAGTTCTTAAGTGGGGAGATGTGTGGTAAAGTACAGTGATACAGCGATAAAATCATAAAATATATATATTAAAGTCAAAATAATAGCAGTAGAAATAAAATTAATAAAGTTGTTACGCGTCTTCTTCCCTGCGCCAGAAAACGCATTGATTTAAGCAGGACAGAACATAGTGAGAAATCTTGTCGCCGCGTTGGTATTATTAGCATTTATAACGCGCCCGTCAAGGGTTAACGATAAAAATTTGAAAATTCTACTAGCGTAGTGGTTCCAGGAAAGATAGAAAGAATAAAACACACAAACGCATAAGATTGAGAGAGCGGACACCTGCTGCCGGCTTGTCAAGTTTTAGAAGTTTGAATTAACTACTCAGGCCAACAGTGCGAGACGATACCGTTAGCTTGTGTCGAAAACGATGTCGCAAGTTTAAAAATACCCCGCTAGTCCAATACATTTCTAACCACAGACACTGTGGAAAAAAATATATATATACACACACGCATAATAACTTCCTATCGGGAAAAAGGAAGATCTGAGTCGATTTTTATAACATTCAAGTAGTTGAAACTTAGAAAAACAACGAACACCAAATTGGAAAATATATTGAATTCTTTATTACTAGGTTTATGATCATAAAAGTTGGCTAGTCTAAGAGCTGGTCTTGTCCTGATAAATAATATGCTTTCGAATCAAAAATCCGACAGATAGAAATAAAGTTATGGACAAAAGACTGTATTTGTTCGTACAGACAGACCAACACATGCTCGTTTGGACTTGCACTAACGGTGACTTTTTTGACGCGTCCTTGAAAAAGGCAGGAAATGGTTACATGCAGTCTGTTGTAGAAAAGGGGCAGAAAAGGGGGAGAAAAATTATGGGATGGCTTAACACAAAATATATTTAGCAGTAGAAATCTAAGAAGGAGAGAGGAAAAAACTTGGTAGTGTCCAAAAATCAAGTCTGTTTTTGCTTTTAATTTCAAATTTCAAAATTGTGGTTCGTTTATTGGCCAAAGCCTTTCAGATTATTAAGAAAATTCAACGGCTTGACGCAATTTGTAGAAGATAGTCCCGAGATACGCGCGCACATAGTTGCTAGCGATCTTTATTTACCGTATACGCCACATCTTGCACACATCTGCGCTGCACTCTTTAGCGACACATATAAAAACACATGTTCAGATCTCCTATACATGTCGCAGTCAGTTGCTACTGATGTGCGCCTATATCTCACACCTACACACGCATTGCCGGACAATCTGGTGTACACTCGAAAAAGGCGAAAGAATACTAATAGCGAGATTACTACGTTCAACATAATGAGCAGTAGCGCCTGGGTGCCTTCGCGATCAAAGTATAGACTCCACATTGTGAACAACACTCGGTTGCACTGTAAGAGTCGTCTTAGTGTGATAGTAGCTTTGCTGGCGTCGTGGAGATAACGCGATACTGATTCCTGCGGACACACACCGCGCGGGCGAGCACCTTAACTTTGAGCAGACTTGATTCGCGAGTCAGCGAGTACTTTGTTATCATATAAAACACATCTAAGCCAGATATATCTCACCAGCGAGACATGTTTTCCTAGTGATTTACTATTCTCTGATCTATCTAGGGGATGTCCGACCTGGCGCGCTAACGGAGCGCGATAACTGAGACCTAGTAGAGAGCTCGCACTTGGAGTGAGCGCCTACGTTAGTACTTTACAGTTGACGAGGACTCACGCTTTTTAGAACGAAAGCGCTACACTGTAGTGACGACGGGCTGAGTCGCCAGTTTTCACCCCTTTTTACTTTTGGAGCAGTGGTCATTCGGCAGAAAGAATCAGACAGGTATTCCACTGTTATGGATACCAGTATTTCTAAGTGTCTCTAATATACTGGAAGAACTTGCATGGTCCATCAAATACAACTAATACATTATCCTGCAAATATACAAGTCCACACTGCATAACTGAGCCTACGAGGTATTCTTTTCAGCGAGGTTCAACTCTATCTAAACATTTTCCTTAATGAACTTCAACCGTCATCTCACATGCCCTATGTGAGGTGCTAATTTTTACACACAATCACGAGAATGGGAGTGATTATTTAACACAAACTTATCTGCACACACAAGCCATTACCCGCGCTCTAGAAAAGAAACGCGAAACACATAGTCTCTTCTCCTATCAGTTCCAAAACGCCAGTCACACAAACTTAATAGATTGTTTATGGATATCTCTCAGCACAATTATAGTGTCATCTAGGTCAATGATTTAAATACGTATACATTTATCTTTGGGCTTTGTGTTTGCAGAACACTAGGGTCTTCTGTGTACCCTACGTGGTTCTAAAACACTTGACAATTGTTAAAAGGTGTCGCTAAGAGATCAGACATTTTGTAATGTATAATTGAAAATTTTTTTTCCATTTTTAAAGTCCCTGACCAGAAAATACTAGTTTTCAGGACCAAATAAATCATACAAACACTATGATTAACAATTCTCGAGTACAAAGTTATATGTGCACGTAATGTGTCATCCTATCTCACCTTCTTTAGCGACCAACCTACTAGACCTTTAATACCTCTGGTTTTGTGATGAGTGTAGACAGGAAGTATATCCTAATTGTGTGTCACTACAGAATAGAGTCTACCCACTGCACAACTTCGCGCGCGCTACCATAGTCTACGAGACCCTACAAATCAATTAGCATTCGATTTCAGTCTAGATAGCATATTCATCACCGATAGTGTCAACACATGAGATGATAAGTCTGCTTGCGAGCTGCACAGCCATAAGGTGGGTAGCAGAAGGTACCCTGAATAAAATCAACCCTAAATTGGTTAGAATCAGGAACCTGAATTTCAACAGCTGGCCTCATTCAGCAGCGTAATAATATATGACAACATATCACACAACCCTTTCATAATCAAATCACAAACCACCACAATGTAACAGGAACAGCCAACGGTGGGCCACCAAAGTCGATCTCTGCGATATGGTGGGAGCGCTTGATTGTCTGTGATCATGCACGGTTTCTTAGTTATATACATGTAATGAGCCTCTGGAGAACAGACCGAGACACATAGAGTGACATTCGCCTGCAAATGCATAGGTACAGTGGTCCCATGACACAATTTGAGTCTTCCTTAAATTTATTCGAGACATAGTACGACAGCTGCCATAAAGTCCCACACTCTGAGCAAGAATGAAACTGAATTTATTGCGTGTGTAGCGTTTAACCTTTTATAGGGTTTCAATTTGCGGTAGTCCAAGTGGAAAAGTGTTCACACCCAAATTTTGTTGCATTCACTGTCGCGCAACATGAGCTTGTGGTCAAAAAATTGGCGTCCATAAACACTATTGACCACTGCGGTTTTGTAACGATAACAAAAACGAACGCAATTCAGGTCAACACGTGCATTTTAGACTATTGTAAAGACTCAGCGCGAGAGTGTACCTGCTGGTGTTCTTGACATACACATAACCGTATCGCACCACAATATCAATAGCTTGCGCAAACTCATTCTAAAACGCGTCCCTCCGGATCAACTACTTGCGTTTCTTTAGTATATTTATGAACTCAGTATACAATAGCCTAAAACCTTCCAGCGAAGAAATTCCAATACGGCTGGAGAAAACCCGCATACAAAAATCGGTTCAGGTGCCCATCTTCTCAAGTTTTTGAGGTTACAAGACAGACCACGAAACGATTTTTAGCACATTTTTATATACTGTTAGAGATAGATACTGGCATAGCACATTTTTATCTAAACGTCCTTGCATTTTTTGTTTGTGTTGGATGTTTTCATCTTAAAGTATTACAATTTCCTCTTCTTCCGTCACCTAAGTGTCCTCTGTTCACTCGGACTGAATCGGAGCTCCTCCTTCCGACCTTGGACTGCTCAGCTGACTAAACTTTGCCTTTGACAATAAAATATATTCCATATAACATATATTCAACATCACATCTCTAACAATATATCTATACATTATAATATTACATTTAATATGACATATAATAATAGTATATATATAATCTATATTCTCTATATATTAATATAGTTAGGAGTGAACTACTACTGTCTCCACACATGATCAAGCTTCTGCGTACTAAAATCTCTCTGGGGGGCGGCGGAGGGCGGTAATCCACGCATATACAGCGACCCATCATAACATGAACGACCTACCGTCAAGGATCAGCGCCACAACCCATAATGGGAGCGCGCGTCGGCAGTTACTGATGCACGCGATACACAAACGCGACCACGGGTCCTCACAGCCTCGGCCACTACCAGAATCACAGAGTTATCACCCATTCAGCTCCGAAAGCAGATGGTGGAATGCATATCCGAGGATTATATTAAGAGGACCCGCAAGACAAACGTTCTTCGACACCCCAGGTAACAGACTTAATGCGTAAGATTGTCTCACGCTAAATACTGAAACGTTTCATTCTTTTGGTCTTGGAATGGGACAAAAGTCACGTTTCGAAAGTTTTTAAATAAGGAAACCTTTTTTTCACCAGCTTCAGACTCCTCCAATCCGCAAGAAGCACCTCATGAACGCTATATTTATCATTCTGCCCACAGACTCTTTAGTGGACGCTTACTTGCACTGTACCCAGAACACACTTGATTTGAATTCAGATAGTACGGATTCGGCTATATTGAGGCAAACGTCGATATAAGGGAGGGTGAATCATGCATAAACGCCTATAATTTACATACATTCTCGAGCGAATATAATTGACCATCCAGTTACTTTTCATGCCAGTTATAAGGTAATATCGTAGTACGAAATGTCTTACGATAGAATTTTACTATGCCCAGAGATCCTTTCTCATGAGTAAGACTGTCTGATCGCACTTTACTACGCACTAGCCCTTACGAATGAATTCTCTAATCCAAATCATGATGGATAAATCAAAGATTTGGTAGATAAGATTTTTCTTGCTACAGGACATATTGTGTTCTGACATAAACAGACATGTATTCAAGCGCTTCGTTTACCCACCACCAGATGACTGTATTATGAAATTCTAATTTTGTCCAACTCTCAACAGCCCGTTTATAGTTAATAACACAACTCGCGAGAATAAGAAGTTTTCAAATCAATCTGAAATTAAAACATGGAAGACACACCGGATTAGCTTATGAATTATATTCAATGAACTCGTAATCTTGGTCCAAAATGACTTTAGATTAATCTAAATATGCAAGGCGCTACAAGCTGATCTCAAAAAGAAAGCAATTCTGGATGTGGCGAGGATTGTCAGATAGGATGGGCAATCTCAAAAATCATTGTACATGGTCACCATCCGTCAGACATATCGCACATTTTAGAGACTGCCTAAAACAACATGAATAATGACAACCTTACAATCACAACTTGCGACCTCGTAGTTTTTCATACGATTGCGGCAAAGCATCTGCCGTTCAAGATGAAATCAGACGAAGTCTCGTTTATAAAACAGTTTTCGATAATATAAACCTAGGCAGTGATTGAGTTAAATTAGTAAAACATCTAGATTTATTCGGAGAACGGCACTAATAAACACGGCGTTCTAGAGATGGACACAAATATATTCTTAGATCTGCTCTCATATGGATAGTGGTCACTGGTGATTTGCGGACACAGACTAAAAGAATGCCTGGTGACCTTATACTCTATCTAAGCGACAATAATTCCAGGCCAAGTCCACACAGAGACCCATACTATAGCCATTTGCTCAGCTGATGAGATAGATATGCAATACTAATAACCCCAAATGTTATTTGATTCATACCTACTTGTAAGATTGAAAATTGTGTTTCAATCTACACTTATTTCACTCACTATAGATCTAATAGCTGAATTCCTCGTCATTCATATGATCATCTCGATATAGTGTGATAGCGATCTGAATACTGCCATATCGAAGCCTAAGCCTTCATCAACACAACAGCCTAAGGGATTTGCTCAGTTGTATGACACACCCTTTCTGTATTACCCTTATATTTAGTTTGTCAGGTCTAAAAAATCGACACACACCATACTATGCATTGATACATACTAGCTCTAGTGCTTTCAAGATTATATTACGACGACTACATATTATTGCAGTGGAACACCATAGAATTGTTAAAGGATACGTCAATCTGACCACAATCGATGGGCGTGTAAAGACATCAAAGGCTTTTTTTGAAAAGGGCAGAAAACGAAAGAGTAGATAATAAAGTGAGCGAATAAGAGCTCTATAGTCCACTGAGACGATACTATCATAGTAATTGTAACCAAACCTCAGACGAGTGTGAATAGTGTATGATGATTATAACAAGTATAGTCATCTGAACCGTATCGAAACAGACTAGCCTCGATAAACCACTTGACTTGATTGGGTTCCTAGTGTCACATCTATGGTTCGTCCCAGCACATGCACAATTTAAAAGTCTTTAACTATAAAAAAAATGTTTGACAACAGGGCCCATACTACATTGTGCAATGCATACCCAGCGTAGGATGATCCTCTTGATGCCTTAGTGTACTGATAATATGAAGAAAATACCACGACCAGTCCTATTACAAGTACTTATGGGAGTAACCTTTCAAAACTGCTTCGAGTGCTTCTATAGTGCAGAGACGAATGTGTTAACAATCACATGGACACTTAGTCCCTGGATTTCCATTGACACAATGATTGTCGGTGTGTTGTTGGTTTTCCCTTACAGCTCAGCACACTAAAGAGGACGAAACCAGTCCCACTTGACAAGCGATCAAAATTATACAAATATCCAGGTAAAATCTACTCAAAACAGATGACGGAAAATCTAGATTGCTCTGTTCCCCATTAACTGGACATTTAAATACATTTCCGCAACTGATATTTCGTAGCAACTAATACACTGACGTCGAAGTGCATAAGAATCAAATGACTTCACAAAAGCAGCATGTTGAAACAATTTTTTAGGATACATTTTAGACCGAGCTTGTTTGATATGTGATCAAGGTCAAGTCCAGAAGTGCGGAGAATAGGTCAGTCGCAAAGAGTTAATGGCAAAAGTATTGTGTGTGGAACGTTTCAACTGGATAAAAAATCAGATAGATGTTTGACTACAGTCGGTTTACAAACAGTGGTTGTGATATCGCACCTCCATGAAGTGGCTCCAGTATGAACCCATGTCACCGTACAACTACTATATTACATCTAATTTGTACTATATTCATGTTTGGTACATATAGAAAGATTCCCCGGGAATTTACACTTATATAAACAAAAGGTTTTTTACGCATAAGCAGTAAGAGCTGTGCACATAGTTTGTTTTCTATGCTCAAATTTATGCTATCTCTCAGAGCACCTAAGATATATTGCATTCTGTGCAACAGATATTGTACTCTTCACAGCAATACGAGCATTCTTTCTACGCTTCTCAAATCGTTGCTTCACAGTTCCATGTGATAAATGTCTTTACTTATGACGCCTCCCGCTCGTAAGGTTTTTGTCACGTAGCAACATAAGGATCTTGCCGTAGGAGGATAGTGACAACGTTAGCTAAGTTATAGGATTTGCAAATTCAACTGGGTCCATTATGAGTTAACTGTGACCGCTAGTAGTATCTGTAAAGTTCCTCGTGACTGCAGGTTCTCCCATTCTCTAACTACAAGTATTTATTAAAGTAAGGTACCCAGAGTATTACAGCGGGTTTGGACTGCAAAAAATGTCAGTGTCACCATTCTTTTTCTTCGAGATCCATAGTATCTATGAGGTAAAAGCCTAATCCTGTGTAGACGCGTAGCGCAAGTCAGTCGAGCAGGTCAGGGTCATGTGGGTGTATACCCTAAGCGAATAGATTGTAACCCAATTTACAGCTCATCGTATTGTAGATCATTTGATGCATTGGTAGAAATACGCCTGTTCCAATGTCCTCGCCTAAAAAGCAAAATTGCCGAAAAGTGTGTTCTCATAATTTTGAACATAATAGCGAATATAGCCTTCTTTTATATCAACTTTGAAATTGCATGTCTTGAAGTAATCTAGTTTCTTGTCTATCTACATTGTATTCGTTGCCTATGGTAATAAGAACAGAACAAACTTCTAGTATCTTCAGTTTATTCAATTACTCAATATGATCAAACTAAATGCAGTAAAGGTCATATGGGACTCGACTATCTATCAAGAAAACTAGTTCACCTTCACTATATAAATGATCTCTCTATAAACAACACGAATCTCTGAACTGAATGAGCGAAAATTCTTGAGTAAACGCCTATTATGCCAGAATAGGTGATTGTCTCAGCATCGTGGTTCTAGTAGACTTTCTACCATACTAGACTCGCAAGCATCGACAGAGGTGGGGGATTCCAGTTTTAGTCGTTGCGTGGAAGTATTCTTTACTTCCCTGGAGCAAAAAGGTGTCTGTCCAGTACAACAAAAGCCATTTAGAGGTGTTTGAGTATTAGGCAACAATAGTCTCGTAGCGAGAGGATCTTTCCGCCATTTTTGAAAAGTTCATACTAGCCTATGTCCATGATTACGCGGCTTATAACTGGAGGTAATAGCTCTTATGTCACTCCTGATACTTGTTTAAGTCGTAGGCAACGGCAAGCGAGGAAGGAATCTAGGTCGTCACACAATCACTTAATCCAGCGTTTAAATGTACCACAGCTCATGACACTGCTCTGAGTTAGATGTAATGCATAAGGCATTGAGGAAGGATATACGTGAATTACGACCTCATCATTTGTAAACTCTAGCTGTATGTGCATCAAAAGTTTAGACATCTTTTGTGGATAAACAAAGCCGAGTTCGTTAGTCAATGAGTTTTATAAACATCTAGTCAATTTTAGGGCTCGACGCAGCCCCAATGGACTCTAAGGCGTGCTCCTGCTCGTTATACGCGAGATACGCTTGTATATACGATTAACGTGCCTAAATAGGTGGTTAACCAATTAACCAGCGGCACTCCCCAAATCAACAATGTGATCAACCCAACCTTTTTCAGTCAAGAAAAAGGACTGTTCCCTCAGTATTTTTGGGTAATAAATTTGTAAAATTTATAATTTCACCGGTGAATTAACCGCACAAGAAACCACTATTGGCATTTATGATATAATAACACATGGCATGTTCCTTTCATAAATCTCTAAATTCCTTTTAAAAAAGTTCCGCGGTCAATACCTAAAAAAAAAATTGACCCAGAACAAAATAAATGTAATATAATTTTATCAAAAAATTTTACACACGTGAGTTAGTTCAGTGTATTTTAACATTTATTAATATTATTAGTCTTGTTAAATATCTGTGGGCATATCTATAACCTATTACACCACACTACATATCATAACCCTAGACACTTTACGTAGCCACATTCATTAAAAAAAGAAAATTAAGTGTGAGGTCGTAGTGGTAGCAAGAAAGGCCTTCTGACAATTCACAACTACATTTTATCTCAGGAGCCTTCACAGCTGGCCTCATACAATTACATTTAGTAATATCACCATCATACAATACCATCAACACCCCTACATAAATTGGGGTCTTGTCCAGGGATAATTAGCCCAACAGTAATATTAGGATCTCCTGTGGGAGGGAAAAAAAAAAGTAAGGGAAATAAAATTGTAACAACACCTCTTTAAAATTAACAATCACGTCGATCACTCTCTCTTTATCCTGTTCATCAAAAGACTTGGGTGCAAACACTTTCTTTACACAACCAGCCAGTAATATAACATTACAATTACATTCTTAAACTTGTTAGTTTAGACTCGCTTAGACACAATCAGTCCATAAAGAAGTCTAGATACATCATAGGCTGATATTCGTTTCGTCACACTTGGTTACGAGAATTTACGATAATTCAGAGTATTCATTATCATTCAACAAATATTAGACTCAAAAGAAGTATCACGGCGATGCTTTTTAAAGCCAGCAACATTTCTAAGAACTCATAATATCACAGCTGTCTACTCAACCTGCGAAGGAGTATCTGGGAAATGGCATTCGAGTTCCAACACATTTTAACTTCAATCTGTACATAAAGATATTACCGCGCTGTGATTCAACTAATGAGTCTCTGACAACAGTCTAAGAGAATTAACCAGGAAATCGAACTGGGACGCACAAACTGAAGAGACTTCTCTAGAGCAATCTCGAGGAGCTGAACAAGAACAACAAACACGAGATGAGGGACTAGTCTGACTGAATAGCGTCTGTCGGTTGAAGAGAATGAAGTCTTTAGACAGTGCTGAGAGATCTAAGTCACGCGCAGCAAATTATTTGGACATAGTCTAGACACAACACACAACAACGTACCTCTAGAGCAAAGGGTCTGTATCAGATAGAAAACACAAAGGTTTGTACACTGGCCGCCGCACAGACGAACAAAAACAAGGTTGCACTTACACGAGAACTTTACTAGATAGCTGATCACTATGTACTTACTCTGTACAGCGACTACTAGAGTGTGTATTGTGCTCTAACAATGGTGACACGTCATGATATCGCAGAGCGAGTCAGGGATGCATAAGACACTTAACTGCGAGACGTTCCACACAATGACTGCTAGGCTCTCTTCTGATCTGCGTCTTGAGATTATGTCTCCAAGCCAACCTCTCTATAGTGAGCTTCGTATCATTATCTCCAGCTATCATACACCTACAACTAGCTTTGCAGAGATCATGTCGCCGAGCGCAAGACACTTGTCTCAGACCTACTGTTAGAGCAGGTTATCTTTCGACATTTAGACTACTTATATTCTAATCAGTATATGTTACTAGATAACAACGACGATGACACATATCTATCTAGTAGGATAGAACTCGCTCTCCTATCATGGTACTAATAGAACACACTGGTGAGTTTTAACATAGAGAGCTAAGACCCGTAAACTATGGGTTAGAAGAGAGAGCGTGTGTGGTAGAGCGGTTGGGGGGGAGGACACACCCACTCTATCGCTCATGGACACACAGTCGACGGCACATGGCCCACACATGACTACAACACCATTTCTATCCATAATCGAAGTATTTTGACGGTGCGTATATTGTGATCCCCAACCAGGTCTGACTGCTCTCTAGGAACAGAAGACACAAGACACCAACTCATATACTACGTGACTCATTATACTCATTCTAGCAAGAGATCTATCTAGTTTCGTAAGTATACCGTCATAGACTATCGGATGCACAATCGAGAGTTGCACAATCTCTCTCAGATACAGTATCGCAAAGCTAGTCACAGACTTATATTACAGGGACAAAAACATTGCAGCGACACAACAGCGTATATGCTCACTAGGGGAGGCACCAAATACCAAACCGATGATTCGAGCTTCTAGAGTCTGAAATTCATTCTCGTGAGGTAAACCTCATTTTGCGAGCGGACAGTGAGAAGAGCACGCCTCTCACGAGGATAGCACACACACCGCAAGGAGTTCTATGACTCTACTGCGCATCTGAACAGATTTGATATGCAACAAACAATTCGTACAAGGGATCATACAATCCACAAGTCCCGTGGCTCCAACATGAGAAAATTTCCTCATGGAACAGGTGCAGACCGCACATAGGATGCACTGCTGAGGAGCGACACATTTACTACTCTATACACACATGTTGCTTGCGTGTCAAGTGCTGTAGCCACTGCACAGGAAGAGTGCTCTCACACACCTAGCCCTTGAGAGAGCGTAAAACATTAACGTACCTGCGTACTAACAATCGAAGCACATAAGATACCACACCTCTATTCTACATAGATCGACCACTCTAAGCTAATTTAATAAATTTGACACAGCTCACACACGTGCGCAACAGTTCCGCAAAGACAATAGAAGTACATTTGCTTCTCACCTACACAGCTCTTTCTCACAGTCGAGACTCACAGAACATCAACATGTGATCGAGCGATTCCAGTGGCGTCACACCTCATAAGAGAAACACCAAACCCATGCTTCTCTTTAACTCTCTATCTATGTCTCCTAATCTACTTCCAGATCATCATCCTATTCACAGTGATATCTGACGCGTGTAGCAGACATACACTCAATTGAACAAAGGACGCATTAGTGCGTATAAACTAGTTACAGAGGTGTGTCGCACGCTGAACGAAGGATCTACACACACACATACTATAATCACTCAGATCATTTTTGATTACAGCGAATCTGGAATATTAGACCATTCTCACATTAACATTTCTATTTGTCACAGTCATTATAGTGAAGTTTACGTCTGAGGTACATCTTCACATGACTGTCACTAAGTCACATATACTAGAGAGTTATCTACGATTCTACACTTCTTCAGGAGAGTGTAGATAAACACAAAGCTCATGAGACTACGAAGGATATGTAGTATTTGGATCATTTTTAAGGTAGGAGAGGGGTAAATGGATGGTTTGTCTAATTGCACACAGTTTTTTATTAGTGTATAGTAGTGTGAGTGTGGCTTCTCTACTGTGAGATATTGTACTATCATATGGCGGTGAATAAAAAGGAGTCATGTCGGGAGTGATAGGGGGTCTTCATGTAATATACACTAGAGTTCCTGATGTACATGGTTAGTTTGAGTTAGACTTGTAGACAATGCATAGGTTTCATGTGTTGATAACGGAGTTATTATGGACACGCTTTACTGGTAGGACACAGCTACAACAAGTTCTGATGACACTTAGAAATATAGGCATGGGTAGTATATGAACAGACAGATATTGACACATATTTTATTGGGACAAGACAATAAGGAGTGGTAGGTTGTGCAACTAACTTTCTAATTATATTGTATTCTAACTATATATTTTTTAGTGGTGGGATGGAATCAATCTGATACAAGGAGGTATATTTGCGAGGGATAATGATCACAGGCAGTCACACAAGTGACGCATTTCTATGCAGAAAAATTAGATATTGTTGAATCAGACATTGTAGTGTGTCTATTTGGGACATTAAATTGATTCTGGATTGAAATAGACGTGGTTCAGTTGTGTCACATGCGTGTGTTCATATCTGAGTTATATCCTGATCAGGTAGACTATCTATGTATAGTGTTTTTTTTTGGACGTTAGTGTGGGACTTAATAACTCTCTGGATAGTCTGAGTTGACACACACGGTTTGTAGTAGGCGGAATGTGGCGAGGGACGTTACTGTGCACATAATAGTGTGGAGCGGCTTGTGTAGACGCTCTGGCAGTGGGAATCAGATTAGGAGGGTAGTAGATTAGATTGGTGAAAAGATATAGGATATTATACACGTTATGAATTAAGATATGACGGGACAGGGAATAGTATACTGACAAGATTAATGATTATGTGTGGTCTGTGTTGACAAATCTATGACATTTTGAAGACAATTAGGGAGGAAGTAGTTCCTATGTGACATACTATTTATCTATGTGAATCATTTAAGGGGAATTATGCAGGATTACGACACAAAGTAGGCGAAGAGTGGGTGGCAGAAGTATTATGTCACTTTTGATTGAGAATTTGAAGAGGATTTGTTAGTTAACAGATACACAGGATGACCCGGAAAAAGAAAATATCGCAACACGTACGGTGTCATACTGGACTGGTGAGCGTTAGGCGAGTATGCACACTCTAGAGGTACTTTCTTGAGATAGTATTTCAGCGAGTGATTAGATGAACGGAGATGAGACATACAGCAAAGCATGACCCGACTTACTGTTGAGACGTTGCCGGTGAGGATACGGATGCCCACTAGTGTAGACTTTTAGATTAGATTAGTACAAGATAGAGATGTATCACGGTAGTATGAAAATCGCAAAAGTTGACCGGTTTGAAATGTGTGGACTGCGTATAGGCGGATGCCCCTGGCAGATATTGTTGAGCACTAAGTGAGGTTATCAAGATGGGCAGAGAACCGGAGAAAGAATGAAATATCGCAAACGACCGGCACATATACTTTGATACGGCGTAGGCCGATGCCATCTGTGGCAGTACTTCATGAGCGATAGATAGTTCAAGATGAAGATGAAACGTGGAGAATGAAAATCGCATACGATGGCTTACTGTGACTGCCGGTTCGGCGTGGAATGACTCTTTAGAGGACTGTATGAGACGTAGTCTAGTACAAGATAAAGATTGACCGGAGGAAAGTGAAATCTCGCAAACGACCGGATCTATACTGGTGTGACTAGCCATGAGGCGGATGCTACACAATTGGGTGCACTTACTTTGAGGATAGGGTGCATTCAAGATGAGTGAACCGGGAGAAGAATGTTCAACACATGCGCAGCAGTACGGATACGGCTTAGAATGTTTGGTTTTACTAATTGTATAGCCGATGCACACTGGAGCTTGTGGTTAGTAGTATCAAATGAAAGATGGTTGCGGCGAGAAAGAATGAAAAGGGGTCGCAAATTGTGACGGCCTCTTACTGGCTGATTTGCGTCTGGCGGATGATCTGGTGGCACGTTTGCAGTAGTATAGTACAGAGACTAAAGATGACCTTCGGAAAATGAAAATCGCCAAACGACCGTGTGATGTGACTGCACATTAGGCGGATGCCATGGAGACTCTTATAGAGCTGGAGATAGTATTTCAGATTTGTAGATGAACCGGAGAATGAAAATCGCAACAGCGGACGGTTATGTGGACTGCCGGTAGGCGGATGCACTGGTGGACTTTTGAGATCTGTATGTTGACCAGATATAAGAATGTACCGGAGAATGAAAATTGCAAGACGACCTTCTTAGGCGGTGTGTACTGACGGTAGGCGGATTGCCACGTGGAGACTTCTTGATGATAGGTCATGGATTCATAACCGTCCACTCCCAGTAGGTATGTTCATACGACTTAACAACATTCATTTGCCAAGTGTGTGTCCGGTCACGTAGGAGGGAGGCATCTCAAGTTCTTTCCATGTTCTCCTAATCATATTTCACCTCTGTATGGGACCTCTGGGTCCATGGTACTTCTTGAGTCTTTCCTGGTGGTGAGATCTCTGTGAGGGTGGAGGAAGTTCTCAGAACAGTGGACGCCTGAGTAATGCTATAAACTAGGTTGGTCACTTCAGTGGTGTGTTCTATCCATCGCCATCTTCGGATGGGACTTTCAGTCTTCTTGTTCCACTGGCACTGTGATGAGCTAGTTGGGGGACTTGAGGTCGACTCAGTTACTTACGTGGTCACCTTGTATCATACCATCTTATAGATCTTAGTTCGGTACGTCAAGCAATGTGTGTTATGAAAGTCTGTAGCTTTTTTTGTTAAGTTGTCCTTTGTTGTTCTCCATGTCTAGAGCCATCTCAATAGTGAGTAGACTTAACTTGAGTTTGAAGATTCTTGATTTTCGTGTATGAGATATTTTTTCTCTTGATCTCCATATGGTTGTCCCAATGCATTGAAAACGCTCTCTTTGCCTTTTGTATTTTATTGTGATATCGTCTGTCTAGTCCTCCAACTTTTGTCTAGTATTACTGACAAGATTAGGTATATGATTCTTAGGATCTTTATGGTGTTTCTTACGATACGTGAACAACCTATTATCTTCCTGCATGTTATTGGGGGTGGGGGGGAGGGATTTGTTGGAGCTTAGTAGATCCTGTGTATTTTCGAGACCTGATATGCTTGTGAGAACTCAGATCGAACTGTTCTGATCAATGTTGCGTCGACATCGATCTGCAGTTGACGGAGTGGACAGAGCGATGCAAGTCGATCGCAGAAATCCAGTCAATCCATTTGCTTAGTGGCAGAGTCGGGACTAAGGGGTGTTGGGCACGATTCTCTGGAAGTGTGTTGTCGATGATCAGGCATAACCATCCCCTGCGACTTACTTTATGCAAGATACCGTGGAGAACATGCTGCAGAGGAGAGAATTACAAGATAAGCATCCCTGGACGTGTCATCCTGTTTTACCAAATGCAGTTCTGTAAGCTGTACTTCATGAAGAACTCTGCTTGTCATGTCTTCATTGTTTCTTTATTAACATTAATTGTTCTTCAGGGGAACTCCATAATGTGATCATCGTAATTTCGCAAAGTGATCTTGTTACATATTCTCAAATGCCTTTTGATAGGTCCACACATCGATGGACTCTGTGGTGAATACCATTCCAGACTTTGTTTTCAACTATTTTTCTCAGATGGACTATTGGTTGTAACTGATGGTTCCAGTCGAAAGTCACACTGCTTACACATTAATTGCTCGAGAGTGTATAAATTTACGAAACATCATTTTATTAGCAGATACTCTATTTATAACGCGAAGGCATCAATCTGCATATGAAACCCCATAGTTACTTTTCTCGGTAAGCATTTGTTTCCTCGCGTCTGGTTTAGACATGCAGAATGAATCTGTCCTATATGTGCTGTGGTCACATTTTGGGGTGCGCCGTGATGGAGCATTGCGACTTGGTCTTGTTGCCTACTGCGTCGAACGCGCGTTTCCGCCCACACACTAAGTGAGATGGTGAGCTCATTTGGAATGGCGTGAAGTGATGCCTGACAGCCACGAGGGGAATACTCTAACGTTATTTTTTTCTGTTCTGTCAGGGGATGGGTAGTTCCTCTTAAACACACATTATGGATATTCTCGTGTTAAAATCGAGATTAATACATCTAGTGTTTTCCACATGTCGGGAGGCGTGATTATTTTGGTTGTATATTAAGAAAGCAATTTTGATGTAAAATTGTACTTTTTTCCGTTAACTCTATCGATTTTGGGCATGTGAAGAAGATTATAAGATAAATTTGTTGTTGAAAGGAGGGATTATTTCGCACATAATCATCTTTTAAGATTCTAGCTGTCGGGTTTTTTTTGTTGGAGAAAACCGTCTGGGGAACACAGACTGTGCATAGATTACAGGAAACTGAATGCTGTCACAGAAGGACAAGTGGATCCATTACCAGACACAAAACAGTTTCTTTGCCAGTACATGAACAAGTGCAAAATCTTGTATGCATCGGTTGATGCATAGTACCAAGGAACCATTACCTGAATAACCCATGTATCACGAATTTCATGGATGATATTCTCGTCGCCACAGAGACATTTGAAGAACACATTGAAGCTCTGGAGATGTTGTTTGATTGACTTCGGGAGGCGAACTTAACTGCTAGGCCAACAAAATGTTGTATTGGATGCAAAGAGTTGGAATTCTTGGGACACACTGTATATCAGGGTAATATGACCCCTGATCCTAAGAATTTGGAAAAACTGCAGAGAGCACCTAGGCCACAAACAAAAAAAGACGTGCGATCATTCGTGTCGTTATGCGGATTTTATCAGAAATACATCAAAAATGTTAACGCTATATGTGCTCCTCTGACTGATCTGACTCGCAAGGGACTTCCAGATAAAATTATTTGGACTGCACAATGTGAACTAGCGTTCCAAGAGTTAAAAGAAAAACTCACTAGCAAGCTGTTGCGTGATAAATTCTCGCAACATCGTTTTTTACAATATCTATTTTATAACGCAAGGGCAACAACTGCTTGAAATTTATAGTCACTTTTCTCGGTAAGCATTTGTCTTCTCGCGTTGGTATCGAATGCAGTTAAGTTTGAGCTGTGGTCATTTTGCGCTGGACTGCGCATGACTTGTCTTGCTTCTTGGTCGATCGGTTTCCGCCCACGACTAGTGGAGTGAGCGATTTGGAATGGCGAAAGAGATGCCTCGTTGAAGAGGGGATCTCCGCTATTTTTTGTTCTGTCAGGGATGTGTAGTCCTCTTAATGGATATTTCGTTTATTCGAGATAATACCTCTAGTGTTTCCCACATGTCGGGAGGCGTGATATTTCTGTGTATTTCATGAAAGCAAGGTAAATTGACTTTTTTCATTAACTCTATCGATTTTGGGTCGTGAACGATTTCGATTCATAGCCTGTCTGCGAAAGTCGTCGTCACGAGATGTTTTTTCCCAGCTCACATGTCGCTGCATTGTACTGCATCGGTTGATGCATGTACCAAGGACCATTACTTGCTACTTTGTTAAATGAACTAGGTTTGGAAAACCTTTATTATCTAGAGGATATTTTTGAGGACATTATTTATACTTCGGCAGACGTGTCTGTCTTGCTGAAGTCAGACTAAGGAGGGTGAACTGATCTCATACATCTGGTTATCTCCTGGCTGTTATAGAAAAGGATGGAGTTTTTCACCTGACTACATTTACAGCACTATGAAATATAACATGCATCTGACTCATCATTGTAATGCTGTCTACCGTCTATTGCTGTATTGAATGTTGCTGTGATAATGACTGTTTGATGTGCCTACACATTTGCGTAACCATTTTGTCACTGTGGCGTCCACAATAAATAATGAAGAAAAACGTCAACGGCTGTTTCAAGACTCATTGACTTTATACGTCGTGAGTTTACTGACGTCCTATGTGGATTGCCCTGTTATTGTTGTATAAACATTGTTTTGACTGAACACATCTACACACTACACAAAACCAGACATGCGGATACCATCCATCATCATATGGCATCACGCATCATTTGGTGGCCATAAGCTGGTTTGATTCTGGTACCAGCAAACACGGGGTCCCTTACCCACTTCATTTTCAACAAGAATTCATCAGCATCCTTCAGGAAATTAACATTCTTCAATACAGTCAACATCTTCAAAATTTTCAAAGTACTCGGCGTTGCCCGGTAAAAGTCAAAATTTCAATTTTTTGACGGAAACAAGAATTTGACAGTACCCGGCGTTGTTACATGTTGCCGGATAACTCGGACTGCTGTTATCTTTTACGGAAGTCAAGCAAGTTGCTGCTGTCAAGGTTCCAGTGCTGTCGTTTTTTGAGAAGGTCAAGTGCCGGTTGAAACGGGTTGTTTTCTGAAGAAGGCCAAGTACCGATTTCCATCAACTTACTTTTGGATTAGAAGGTCAAGTGCCGAAACAACTCAACACACAGTATTTCAGAAGCTCTTGTACCATCGTGTTAGCAGTGGAAGCAGTTCAGATGTGCCATCATCGTTGGAGCTTCGCTCTTTAGGACGTTGATTGACATCCGTTTTTCTGCTGTTCTACGATTGGAAGCCTATAAGTTAAGTGGCCTGTTTGTATGTAAACTGTGCCCTTGTACTTCTGCTGAGTCTTCTGTGTATCATCTCATTCTATATGTTATATGTTTATATGTTATTCGTATATTTATATGTTTATATTTCAGCGGGTTCTCGGTTGGGTGGTGTCTCCGGTAGATTATGCCACGTCATAGAGGTCGTCTATTGTGAGCGTTTTCTGTAGGGTTTGCAAATTTCCGATACTGGAATTTGCTAAGCGACTTCTGTTGCTATTTATGTTAGCTGTGATGACATGTTTTAATATTGTTTTCGTTATTATTTCGCATTCTTTAGTTTTGTTTTGATTTGTTTGTATTTGTTAGCCTACTCTTGTCTATAATTTAGTTTCATACAACATTTTTGTTTATACACTGTGATGTCATGTATTTTGTTTAATTCTATCGCAGATATCGTCACATTTTTTGTGATATTTCATTAATTTCTGCTTTATTTTTAGTTGATTTCTGCGAAAGTTTTTGTATTGTTGCTGATCTTTGTTATTGTTTACATTGTTATTGTTTACATTGTTTGTATTGTTTACATTTTCAATGTTTACATTCTGCATGTGTTTACATAATCATTGTTTACAGTTATAGTAATTAGTTAATGGGCTATGCTAATGCACTGTTACTACTACACTGGTGATAAATGAATGATGAATAGTGTCGTGCACTATTGAATGAGAAGTGCACTTATGATCAAGAATTGAGTGCTGATATTTCATATACAAGTTCTTTGATTGGAGACTTGTTTCCCACAGAGACTGGGATAATATAAGGTGATGTGAATATACAAGTGCTTAATTAAGACTTGTTACACTTAGGTTTGAAATAAATTAGTTAATTATTTCAGGTTTTGGACTCATATGTTAGACAACATGTCTACATTTGAGCACTTTATTGAGCAGGGTAAATTGCTTGGGAAGACTGGTGATAAGTTAGAAGAATTTGCAACTGCTCGATATGATAAAGCAATGGAAGCTGAACAAAAGAAACTGCAGATGCAGGTGGATGAAAAGAGATTCCAAATGGAAATGGAAAAACAAAAAAGGGAATCAGAAGCTGAGGAGAGAAAACTCCAGCTACAGCTAGAGGCTGAGAATAAAAGACTTGAAAAAGAAGCTGAGAATAAAAGACTTGAAAAAGAAGCTGAAAATAAAAGACTTGAAAAAGAAGCTGAAAATGAAAGACTTCAAATGCAGGCTGAGGAAAGAAGATTACAGAGAGAGTCTGATGAGAGGAAAGCAAAAATGGAACATGAAGAAAAAACTCTTAGCTTTAGAGTTGGAGAAATTGAAATTGACGAGCATGAGTAATGGTAATGATTCAAACAAGGGTTCATCTTCTGGGAAGGCTAATAATGATACTTTTAAGATTCGTCTGTCAATGAGTCTTTCCTTGCTTTCCTTCATGAACGCAAACCTAAAACAATAAAAGAAATGGAAGATTTCTGTTGCCAATACGTAACTGCGCACCCACACATAACCATGGGTAACTCTAAGGTGAAAGAAGGTTTACCAGTTGCTTCGGCAGCTCCGTATGGCCAAAACTTTGCTCGTAGATTCCAACAAAATTTTGATAGAAAGAGTAGCGGTAATTTCTGTCAAAATCATGGAAATCAATTTCATGGTGATTCTTCTTCGAAGAATTGGAGACAACCTGATAGTACTCGTTACTATCACCCTAATAATTATAAGCATTTCAAAAGAGGATATGGTAATAGAGGTTATTCCTGCCGAAGACCTCAGAACCAAACAAATAGATGTTCGCATCAATGTGAACATGATAGTAATCGTGGAAACTGGAATTCGAACCAGGATAACAATTACAATAGAGACAATAATAACTGCAGAGATAATAATAACTCTGATAACTTCAGAGGTAATAATAGTCGGGGTAGATCTCAACACAAAAAAAGAGATATCAGCAGGCTAATGCTGTACAACAGGAAACTGAGGGAGCCTGTAATCATGTTGTTGATAGTAAAAACTTTGACGCTGTCACTGGTTCTGCTTTTGACTTTGAGAGAGCAAACAATGCCCCCAATGCAGTACTTTATTCGAACCGGGTACCATAACTACTTTGAGTTGTGGTCACCCACTTCCCGCTCTTCCTGCTGCTGTTGCGCATGACGGGAGGGGTTCTTTAATTCTACATAAGGGTCTTGTTAATGATACTCCGGTCTCACTACTTTTCGATTCCGGATGCACCACTATTGGTGTTAGACAATCGCTTGTAGATCCATCTTGTGCTACAGGAAGGGTTATTAAATGTGACACATTTGGCGGCACTCTAGAAAAATATCCTACTGCTGTAATTCGCATTGCCACTCCTTTCTTTACTGGAGATGTGCATGCTTGTCTCTTACCTAATCCTATTGCGGACCTTATTATTGGTCGTATTCACGAAGTTAGGGAGTGTACCCCACAGCAGATTGCTGCTTGGGAAGATAATAACATGCAAGCTACAAATGCAGTAGTTACAAGAGCACAAGCTCTACAAACACCCGAAACTTCACTGAATAGTGATAATGAAGTTGATAGCCAAGATAGTCACTTAGTAATCACTCGTGACTCTTTCATAAAATTGCAAGAAGAAGATCCTTCTTTAAAAAAATTCTTCGTTCTTGCGAAGAAAGGTGATCCGAATCAGGATACAAATAGAAAATCTTGGATTGCAGTGAGAAACGGCGTACTTGTACGTATGGTACAAGATTCGACTACGTCGGCACATTCGCAAATTCTTGTTCCCAAGAGCATGAGAGTGCAAATATTGCAACATGCTCATGACTCGCAATGTGCTGGACATATGGGTTTTGCCCGTACGAAGTCGAGAGTCCTTGCGGCTTTCTTTTGGCCTTTTGTCAATAAGGACATTCGTATTTACTGCCGATCATGCAAGGTATGTCAGGAGGTCAAATCTAGAGGACCACGACATGCTGCGCCTATCCAGGCTGCTGACATTCCTATTCGGCCGTTTCAGAAAATGGCCATAGATATTATTGGCCCTTTTAAGGTCAAGTCGGCCAGAGGACATCAGTTTATCCTTACATGTGTCGATATGTGCACACGTTGGCCAGAGGCTATTCCTCTTAAGAGCATATCTACTACAGATATCGCAGATGCTCTTTGGTTGATATTTTCTCGCTTGGGGTTCCCCAGAGAAATATTGTCAGACCATGGCACTCAACTCATATCTGACACTATGTCACAGGTAATGTCTACCTTACATATTGAACGATCTCTCAGTAGTATCTACCATCCTATGTCTAATGGGTTAGTTGAGCGTCTGAATAGAACGCTCAAGACTTTGCTTGGTAAGATAACTGAAGATCATCCTCAAGATTGGGACAGGGTTTTACCCGCGGCCCTCTTTGCCTATAGAGAAGTCCCTAATGAACACACAGGATTTTCTCCCTTCGAACTTGTCTTTGGCGCGCGTCCACGCGGCCCTATGTCTTTATTACACGATCTCATCACTGCCGATGATATTAGCGATGAAACTCAATCCTCATATGAGTATGTCATTGCTCTTAGACAAAAGATCAGTGAGGCATGTAAGCTAGCAACTGCTTCATCAGAAATTGCTAAAGAGAAGGCAAGACAGTTTGCTAACAAGAATAGATGTCTACGACAACTTTGTCCAGGTGACAAAGTATTCGTCCTACTCCCCAGTAGGGAAAATAGACTTCTTATTGCATGGAAAGGTCCGTATGCAATAGTCTCTCGGATTTCCGATGTTGACTATGTGGTCGATATTGATGGAAAGCATAAAACTTTCCACATAAACATGCTTTCGGAATTTCACGAACGTCCGGACTATTTGCTGCCTATTTTCCAGGCAACGGATGATGCTCCTGCACCTCACGGTCATTATTCATCCCTGTCTGTCATTCAGGATGAGGAAGCTACCTTCTCTGATGTCAACCTTCCCCTTCAAGTGGTTCCATTACATTCCACGGAATCTTGGAAAAACGTTTCTGTTTCTCCTAATCTTTCTGGTGACGAACATCGACAAGTCTCGTCGATGTTACAAACATTTCAGGATGTTCTCACTGACATTCCTGGACACACAGATGTCATAGAACATGACATAATTCTTACCGACAATAATCCAATTAGGGTTAGGCCGTATCCTATTCCTATACACTTTCAGTCGCAAGTGGAAAAGGAATTGGATGAAATGATTCAATTAAATATAATTGAACCATCGACTTCACCATATTCTTCTTCCATGGTTATTATCCGGAAGAAGGATAAGAACATACGAATTTGCGTTGATTATCGCAAATTGAATCAGGTCACAAAGTTCGACGCTGAACCGATGCCTTTGTTAGAAGATCTACTGATTAGACTTTCTAATTCTAGATTCTTCACTAAACTTGACTTGTCTAAAGGTTATTGGCAAGTGCCTTTAGCAGAGCATGCCAAACCTCTTACTGCTTTTTCTACACCTAGGGGTCTATTTCAATGGAATGTTATGCCTTTTGGTCTCATGAACGCCCCTGCCACTTTCGTTCGCATGATGCGTCGAATTCTGTCACATCGTTCGGATGTCATCGCATACTTAGATGACATCTGTCTCTTCAGTGATACCTGGGAAGATCACTATTTAGGGTTATATGACTTACTGTCCACTCTACGTGAGAATAATTTGACAGCAAAACCTTCTAAAGCTTTTGTTGGTTTTGGTGAAATCTCTTTCCTGGGTCATCGTGTTGGTCATGGTCTCTTGAAGACAGAAGACCACAATACTTCCAAAATACTGAACATCTCTGTTCCTAAAACGAAGAAACAAGTTAGGAGTCTCTTAGGTTTAATTCAATTTTATGGGAGATTTATTCCAAATTTATCTTCGATCATGGCACCTCTATCAACATTGTTGAAGAAAGGTTCGCCTAATCTGGTCCGTTGGTCTGAAGAATGCCAATCTTCACTAGACCAAATCAAGAATATATTTTCTTCTCCTCCCATCTTAAGATTACATACTCTTGATAGGACTTTTGTTCTTCGGAGTGATGCTTCATCCACTGGGATTGGAGCAGCACTGATGCAAGAATATGCAAATACTCTGCATCCTGTTATGTACATTTCTAGAAAACTAAATGCGGCAGAGAGGAACTACTCGGTTTTAGACCGTGAGTTGTTAGCGATGGTTTGGTCAATTCTAAAACTACAAAGATTCCTCCTGGGCGCACATTTCATTCTAGAGACTGATCAGAAAGCTCTTACAGCTATTCAGACTAAGAATTTGAAGAGTTCGAGATCCACTCGATATGCTATAGCTCTTCAACCTTTTCACTTCACGGTACGAGCTATCCGTGGTGCGGATAATGTGATGGCTGACATTTTGTCTAGATGCCCACATGACTCCAACTAATACTTCTGTCCTATATTTCCATATATTACAGAGTCATAACACACCTATATTTCTACAATAGATTAGCACATCTGTACTTACTTTATATGTACACACTATCGTGCTTTGTTGTCATCTTCTTCTGTTCGTTTTTTTAAGATGATAGAGGAGGACTGAGTAGTTAATATAAGGGCCGTTAGTTTACTAAACAGCCACAATTATTAATAATGTATTGTACCTTATGAAGCATATTAGTTATTAATTAGCATTATATTGCTTGTACTTTCTCAGAATGTCATTGTTGAGCTGAGGACTTACCTTACTAGTTTCAAGCATGACGAGTTCTAGATTGTGTACTTACCCTCGGAATACCAGAGCATATGTCCTGGATCGTCATGTAGTTTAACTTTACTATGTACTTATGTCATTACATGTCAAAGAATGTACTATTTAAATTTTCCTATCAGATTTGTACATCCATTTTTAAAGACAATATTAGAGTATGCTGTTTAATGATGATTATAGTAACTTGCATACGTATATTGTGTTTACATGCTAACGTGATGTGTGTTGGTGACACCTCCCCGATGTGAATATTTTTTGAGACATATTTATTTTTTCTGTTGAGGTATATCCTCACCAGACACTCTATAATTAGCCTATTGATTGGCAATTTAATTAATTATCAGCGCATAATTCGTGCGTTTTGAGCCGCTTATCGCATGCTCTTTGATATTAAAAAAAAAATATGTTCCACATTTTTTTTTTATCGGGAGGAGGTGGTGATATGTTGCGTGATAAATTCTCGCAACATCGTTTTTTTACAATATCTATTTTATAACGCAAGGGCAACAACTGCTTGAAATTTATAGTCACTTTTCTCGGTAAGCATTTGTCTTCTCGCGTTGGTATCGAATGCAGTTAAGTTTGAGCTGTGGTCATTTTGCGCTGGACTGCGCATGACTTGTCTTGCTTCTTGGTCGATCGGTTTCCGCCCACGACTAGTGGAGTGAGCGATTTGGAATGGCGAAAGAGATGCCTCGTTGAAGAGGGGATCTCCGCTATTTTTTGTTCTGTCAGGGATGTGTAGTCCTCTTAATGGATATTTCGTTTATTCGAGATAATACCTCTAGTGTTTCCCACATGTCGGGAGGCGTGATATTTCTGTGTATTTCATGAAAGCAAGGTAAATTGACTTTTTTCATTAACTCTATCGATTTTGGGTCGTGAACGATTTCGATTCATAGCCTGTCTGCGAAAGTCGTCGTCACGAGATGTTTTTTCCCAGCTCACATGTCGCTGCATTGTACTGCATCGGTTGATGCATGTACCAAGGACCATTACTTGCTACTTTGTTAAATGAACTAGGTTTGGAAAACCTTTATTATCTAGAGGATATTTTTGAGGACATTATTTATACTTCGGCAGACGTGTCTGTCTTGCTGAAGTCAGACTAAGGAGGGTGAACTGATCTCATACATCTGGTTATCTCCTGGCTGTTATAGAAAAGGATGGAGTTTTTCACCTGACTACATTTACAGCACTATGAAATATAACATGCATCTGACTCATCATTGTAATGCTGTCTACCGTCTATTGCTGTATTGAATGTTGCTGTGATAATGACTGTTTGATGTGCCTACACATTTGCGTAACCATTTTGTCACTGTGGCGTCCACAATAAATAATGAAGAAAAACGTCAACGGCTGTTTCAAGACTCATTGACTTTATACGTCGTGAGTTTACTGACGTCCTATGTGGATTGCCCTGTTATTGTTGTATAAACATTGTTTTGACTGAACACATCTACACACTACACAAAACCAGACATGCGGATACCATCCATCATCATATGGCATCACGCATCACAAGCCTATTCTCAAACTGCCTGATTTGACACAGGACTTTGTCTTAAGAACCGATGCAAGTAATGTAGGACTCGGAGGGGCTTTGTTGCAAAGATCATCTTCACCTGATGGGGAACTGAAACCAGTCGCTTATGCGAGCCGCAAATTGAATAAGGCGGAACAAGGATACTCCACAAGCGAAAAAGAATGTTTAGCATTAATCTGGGCAATAAAGAACTTTCAAATCTATCTGTATGGTAGGACTTTTGTGGTGGAGACGGACCATCAGCCTCTCGTGTTTTTATCTCAGGCTAAGCATGAAAACGCAAGATTGCTGAGGTGGTCTTTATTGCTTCAACCTTATCAGTTTAGTATCCAATATATCCCAGGCAAATTGAATGTCGGTGCAGATTTCCTCAGTCGGCACCCCTGTGATCAAAATTAGAGTAGTGGCAGACGTGAGGAGTAATTTTACCTATGTGTATCGCTGGTGTTGGAACTTGCCATAGGCATGTTTTCAAGTGGGGAGATGTGTAGTGAAATTGACAGAGATACAACGGTAAAATACCTCCAAGGATAACATATAAGGATAAAAAAAAAACATAATGCGTAGGCTGCTGATGTACATGATCGCCCAGACCGCGGGTCATCACCCTCCATAAAAATTGACTCGCTAGACAGGAGGGGAACGGCGGATAAAAAGGAAAAAATATGACTGGAAAGATTGCGTGAGACTAGAAAGGCTAAGGAGACGCAATTGGGGGGGGAAACGGAGAAAAGTCACGTTTCCCAAGTTGACATAAAAAGTAAGCAACTCGACAGAAGGGACCATAGATATGTTACGCCACAGTCATTTATTGGACGCTTTTGCAATACCAAGCCCTTGATTTGAATTCAGCGGCTAAAACGCAGATGTTTGGAATATTACAAAATTTAAAAAGTACTTTTTTCTTAATATTAAGGTTAGGAATATAAAAATTAGCTGGCCGGATGGCCCATTCTGAGCAGTGAACTAATATGTTCTTAATTTTACAGACGGATAGATAATATTGAAGATAATGACAAAAGACAGTGTTGTTCACATCATCGACAGACTGTATTGAATCTAAAAGTGTCGCTAATTGCACAAAAAAACACGACCTCGAGACGCAGGTGTTCAAATCTACTTAGTATGGAAGAGACGGGATATTTGTGGTGGCTGTGTCTAAACATAACTTTTAACGACAAAAATTTGGAGGGGAGAGAAAGGTTGGTTCAAAAATCAAGTACATTTTTGTAGAAACGCAAGTAGAGACGGACAGACTAACAGATAACCATCCATACTTGACTGAAGCATGACTGAAATGACTTTAGTGTAGGAAATTTGAAATTCAAAAAAACCTAGGCAGTGATTGGCCACAGACAAGCATATTGTCGGCGATTAGACGCGGATTTGGGGTCATTTCTCAATAGTTGTTCAGTGATAGACACAGATTTTAAAGTGTGGTGATTTCCATATGAAAGAAAGTGAAAGAAGTTTAGGGACGCCATACTATAGCCAGCAGCTCAGCTGAGTTTTGCTAGCAATTCTGTGTTATTTATTCATAATCTGGTAAGATTGAAATTATTTCCTTATATATTTTGAATATTGTTTCATGTTTGAGTGATTTGATACTGCCATATCGAAATCTAGCCTTACAAACAAGTAGGGATTTGCTCTAGACCCCCCGCCCAGGTCAGGGTCTAGGGACCAACAATATACATAAACTCCAGCAAGGGTTAGGCAAGACAGATCAAGTGTTGAGAATAATGAAACATATTACCTATCCTCTTTTAGGGCTGAAAACTAATAAATATTTTTCAGAATCTATAGTCTGGGAGGATCTATCTGATGTAAAACCACCATGGTAAATGTGCTGTTTGGTCAGAGAGATCTGACCTGTCTGTATGATGTGGTTGTTGTGTCAGTGTTGTGTCCAGACGTGGGTAGAGAATAGATTTTGACACATGGCCCATACTTTGATTGCAGAGCTGTGAGTTTCTGTTGTCAACAAAGCAGTGTCTATTCAGTTGGTGACTTTACTCGAGTGTATCTGTGCAGTACTTGTGACAGAGACCACCATTATTGCCCGCCAGCACGGAGAGGTGGGACCACCTGATTTCAGCACCAGAGCTACAACTACAAGATGAGTGAGCCTCTGGTCTGCTGGACATTCACCAACGCTTTGTAGTTACTAATATCCCCATAAAAATTCCCACCATTTTCTGGACACTGTGTAGTCAATATAGACAGGTGTGATGAGGCCACCCCAACAGCACAAACATTAACTATCCTCCCAAGTAGATGACTACTAGAACATTTTAATAAAACTAACTAGTATAGTACATATATATGTACACTATTGCATTTATGATATAATATTCCATGCATTTCTTTCATAATCTCTAAATCCTTTTAAGTTCTGGTCAACCTAAAAAATTGATCCAGAACAAAATAAATGTAATATAATTTTATCAAAAAATTTTACACACGTGAGTTAGTTCAGTGTATTTTAACATTTATTAATATTATTAGTCTTGTTAAATATCTGTGGGTATATCTATAACCTATTACACCACACTACATATCATAACCCTAGACACTTTACGTAGCCACATTCATTAAAAAAAAAATTAAGTGTGAGGTCGTAGTGGTAGCAAGAAAGGCCTTCTGACAATTCTCAACTACATTTTATCTCAGGAGCCTTCACAGCTGGCCTCATACAATTACATTTAGTAATATCACCATCATACAATACCATCAACACCACTACAGGCTCCCAGCAAAACGCCAGTTCATGACCACTTTTTTGAAATACCAGAAAATTGATGCCAGCAACATTTATGTGATTATTTACATTTTCTGTTCATAACTGCCTATTTAATATCTACACAGATAAAAAGTTTCAAACAAATGCAGGAAATAAAAGGACTGAATATCGGTGGAAGGTCAATAAATCTTAGATATGCGGATGATACAATTTTGTTAGCTGAAATCGAACAGGACTTACAAGAACTAGTGGCGCAAGTAAGCAGGCCAATTCATGCATATGGATTGGACTTTAACACTGAGAAAATGAAAACTATGATAATTAACAAAGTAGACGATCAGCCAACATTAAGGATAAGAATAAATGGGAAAATTCTGGAACAATTCAAAAATTTCTGATATCTTGGTCATATAATAACAGAAGACGCCTGATGTGAAACAAAACTAAAGTAACGAATACGCATGATCAAAGCTACATTCAACAACATGAAACAGGCACTAACATCTAAACACTTATCTCACAAACTAGAACTTATAATCATCAAATGTTATATATATTATTCATTAATGCACAGTATAGAAACATGGACAATGAACAAGCAGTTAGATGAAAGAATTGAGGCTCTTGAGATGTAGATATATAAAAGCATGGCGCATCTCATGGAAAGAGAAGAAAACAAATAAAGAGGTCCTAGAAAACGTAGGACTGTAAATAGAATTAATGAAGGAGATCAAAATTAGACAGCTAAAATAATTTGGGCATATAAACAAATATAACACCTTATTAAAAATATAATAGAGGTAAGTGGAAAGATAACATCAAATAATTCACTTTAGGACAATAGAATACTGAATTATAAGAAGCAGCATTATGGAATAATAAGACCAAAATAATGACTAACGCATCGACCAATAACATCTTCATCGGGGCAAAACAAACATGAATGTGACTTCACTCCTACTACGTAAAGGAAGCGCCACAGAAGAAAGACCACAAGAAAGAAAACTACGAGCTTGTTCTATTATGTTTTAATTGCAAATACAAGAGGTGAATACAAGATATTTCCATAGAAAATGACACGCACTAGAGAAACCATTTAAGTGAGGTGAATACAAGATATTTCCATAGAAAATGACACGCACTAGAGAAACCATGTGAGGTGAATACAAGATATCTGCATAGAATAGAACATGCGCTAGAGAAACCATTTAAGTGAGGTGAATACAAGATATTTCCATAGAAAATGACACGCACTAGAGAAACCATGTGAGGTGAATACAAGATATTTCCATAGAAAATGACACGCACTAGAGAAACCATGTGAGGTGAATACAAGATATCTGCATAGAATAGAACATGCGCTAGAGAAACCATTTAAGTGAGGTGAATACAAGATATTTGCATAGAAAATGGCATGCACTAGAGAAACCATGTGAGGTGAATACACAATATTTGCGTAGAATAGAACATGCACTAGAGAAACCATTTAAGTGAGGTGAATACAAGATATTTCCATAGAAAATGACACGCACTAGAGAAACCATGTGAGGTGAATACAAGATATCTGCATAGAATAGAACATGCGCTAGAGAAACCATTTAAGTGAGGTGAATACAAGATATTTCCATAGAAAATGACACGCACTAGAGAAACCATGTGAGGTGAATACAAGATATCTGCATAGAATAGAACATGCGCTAGAGAAACCATTTAAGTGAGGTGAATACAAGATATTTGCATAGAAAATGGCATGCACTAGAGAAACCATGTGAGGTGAATACACAATATTTGCGTAGAATAGAACATGCACTAGAGAAACCATTTAAGTGAGGTGAATACAAGATATTTCCATAGAAAATGACACGCACTAGAGAAACCATGTGAGGTGAATACAAGATATCTGCATAGAATAGAACATGCGCTAGAGAAACCATTTAAGTGAGGTGAATACAAGATATTTCCATAGAAAATGACACGCACTAGAGAAACCATGTGAGGTGAATACAAGATATCTGCATAGAATAGAACATGCGCTAGAGAAACCATTTAAGTGCGGTGAATACAAGATATTTCCATAGAAAATGACACGCACTAGAGAAACCATGTGAGGTGAATACAAGATATCTGCATAGAATAGAACATGCGCTAGAGAAACCATTTAAGTGAGGTGAATACAAAATATATGCTGAGTGAAAAGGCCCTTGAGTACAAGAGTGAGATCCATCTTTGTTTCATAGATCTGGAAAAGGCGTTTGACAGGGTCCCCTGGAGCAAACTTTGGGACTGTTTGGTGGGAGGGGGGGGGGGCATTCCGGCGCCTCTGGTTCATGCTGTACAGAGCTTCTACGGGTCTTGCAGAGGTTATGTGAGGACAGCAAACTATAAGTCAGAGGAGTTCAGGACCACCACTGGTGTGGGACAAGGCGATATCCTGTCACCTTGTCTTTTCGTACTCCTCATGGACGATGTCATCAAGGCATGTGAGGAGAGAACAAGAGGGTATTCGGTGGGGTACTGGGGGATGGGACGGGTCTGTGTTTTGGAGCTGGCATTTGCTGGTGATGTTGTCCTGATTGCTGGATCGGAGACACATCTCCAGTCTGCAGGTCTGGAAGAAGGAGCTGGGGAGGAGAGGGATGGTCATGGGCAGCTCTAGAGCAAGGTCCATGGTGATATCACGAGAGGAAAGAGAACATCAGATTGAGTTGGGAGAGCGGGTCCTAAAGCAGGTCGACCACTTTAAATATCTCGGAGCTGTTGTGGACCGAAGGGAGGGGGGGGGGGGGCATCAGGGAAGAGTTGGCCACACGAAAAGCAGCGGCTGGGAGACTTTATCGGGCCGTGGGTCGAGGATTCCTCAGCGGGAGGGGGGTTGGTGGGAAAACGGAGATGGCTGTGTGCTGCTCCACCTGTGTCCCAGTCTTGACGTATGGATGCGGGTCGTGGGCAGTGATTGCAGCCCACAGGGGCCAGATTCGGACCTCAGAGGTGAGGTATCTGAGGAAGGTGGTTGAAGTAACAAGAAGGGACATGGTCCGCAACCAGACGATACGTCAAGGCCTGAAATCCCACCCGCTGCAGACCCAAATAGAACAGTCCCAACTAAGATGGTTTGGCCATGTCTGCAGAATGGGAGAAGATCGGCTACCACGACAAGCATGGGAAACAGAGAGCCGGGGATCCAGACCTCCAGGACCACCCAGAGTCCGCTGGGAGGACAGCGTTAGACAATCTTTGAAGGACCGAGGACTAGAATGGAACCAGGCCAGGAAGAAGACAGCCGATGGGATAGTCTGGCGCTCTCTCTTCCAAACCTCTACACCTCACGGTAGAAGAGGAACGACTAAGTAAGTAAGTAAGAATACAAAATATTTTCATAAAATAGAACATGCACTAGAGAAACCATTTAAGTGAGGTGAAAACAAGATATTTGCATAGAATAGAACATGCACTAGAGAAACCATGTGAGGTGAATACAAGATATATAGAATAGAACATGCACTAAAGAAACCATGTGACGTGAATACAAAATATTTGCATAGAAAATAACATGCACTAGAGAAACCATGTGAGGTGAATACAAGATATTTGCATAGAATATGACATGCACTAGAGAAACCATTTAAGTGAGGTGAATACAAGATATTTACATAGAATAGGACATGCACTAGAGAAACCATGTGAGGTGAATACAAGATATTTGCATAGAATAGGACATGCATTAGAGAATCCATGTGAGGTGAGTACAAGATATTTGCATAGAATAGGACATGCACTAGAGAAACCATTTAAGTGAGGTGAGTACAAAATATTTGCGTTGAATAGAACACGCACTAGAAAAACCATGCGAGGTGAGTACAAATATTTGCGTTGAATAGAACACGCACTAGAGAAACCATTTAAGTGAAGTGAGTACAAAATATTTGCGTTGAATAGAACACGCACTAGAGAAACTATGTGAGGTGAGTACAAAATATTTGCGTTGAATATAACGCGCACTAGAGAAACCATTTAAGTGAGGTGAGTACAAAATATTTGCGTTGAATAGAATACGCACTAGAGAAACTATATGAGGTGAGTACAAAATATTTGCGTTGAATAGAATACGCACTAGAGAAACCATGTGAGGTGAGTACAAAATATTTGCGTTGAACAGAACACGCACTAGAGAAACCATGTGAGGTGAGTACAAAATATTTGCGTTGAATAAAACACGCACTAGAGAAACCATGTGAGGTGAGTAAAAAATATTTGCGTTGAATAGAACACGCACTAGAGAAACCATCTGAGTGGATTGGGCATCGGGGAAATCTGCTATGAAAAGTAAAATAAAAATTTTAAAGTGTTCTCATATACCATAATTTCTGAAACGCTGGAAGTAACTGCTGTTGTCCCTCTTCGGACACCTTTACACTTACCGCATTCTTTCATATTTTCTTTCCTATATTACAAATATAAAAGATTACTCTTACTGTCCACACGGTTCTGTGGGTGGCCACTTTGTTTTTACAACGCCAAAAATTGTATTGAGATTCCTGGCACACACACAAAAAGGATGACGACCACGCGCAAGCTCAAGACACAATCTTCTTCTCGATTGCTTCTCTTGCGTGCATATTTCAGCCGTTGTCTGGAGGGCTTGCAAACATTTGCCTAGGCGGAACCTTCAGATCTGGAAATACCATAATGAAATAACTGGTCGGCATGTGGAAAGGAAACATTCCATTAATTGATCACGTCAAGAAAAGAACCACGGTGTTCCTGTTTGAACTTTAGACAAGAAACAGGACTTCTCACGCTCGCCTTCCTTAGATACAGACGCTTTGGTCAATAAAGATCTAAAGAGCTATTTGAAGAAGTATTCCACGCACGTGCCAAACCTGATAACGCGTGATATTTTCACGAGGAATTGTTTATCAGGGGCACACCAGCTGATTCAGTTATCGCTGGCTGAAAATGTAAGAATCAAGAAGCTTCATTTGTTGTTGTCTTTATTCTTCTCGTTCATAAAAGACATTCGTTTTCTTTTGTGCTACTTCTTAGAATCCGGCGTGATGCTGACCACATCACCCCTAGTGTGTCGATGGTCAAGAATAGGCTACCGACAGCTTGGCATGAAGATCAAACTCATAGGAAACTGAAATACTAACAAGTACTGTATACATAAAGGGAGATAAACATTGAAATTAGTAAAAATCAAACTAATACGGCTCGTAAAAGTACTAATACCTTAACAATGATATTCACTATCGACGGATAATTGGAGGTAGGTGTAGCCTCGCTTTTCCTGGGGTGTGAACCGCTGACTAAAGGATGTTGATGGTGTCGTAGTGACAACGGTCCAACACGGGCGATGCTATTTGGATTTGACAATAATAACGCGAATGTTTCTTTCTTGGAACGTGAAAGAAGGACTTCAATAACAAGCCGGCACGTCAACGAGTGCCAATATGTATAAGGACGAACTCGTTAGATTTACTGACATCATAATTTATTTAGGACGAAAATACGTTGACGACAACAGGTTACAGTACTCCAACATGGATTTCACAGTAAACGTACATGTAGCATATATATGGGCATGGTACAGGCATAGTAACTTCCTCACATAAGATCAGGGTTTGACCTTGCGTCAATGTCATGACCGTTAGGACTATTCAACCATAAAGGTCTTGGAATAAATATATTGATTCTATCCTACAATTCTGGTCGGGTACTTTAGTAGCTTGGTACCCCTGACATGGCAGATCCATACATACTTGCATCTAATATAAACAACGAAGGTTATGTCCTAGTGCTTGGCTAACCTCTCTTCGTCGCCGTGACTCGTACGACGGCAATCCATATATCATTACAATCCAATAAACCGTAAAGGATGAAGCCTTGAATCCTTTGTAATATTAAAATACTTTCAGTGAAATTCCCCGTTGATCCATTATAACACCCCTTTGCAGAAAGGTGCTAGCTAGATGCCAACAAAGGATGGTGACACGAAAGTTCAAGTAAACAATTCACTTCTTACCAAAAACTGGTTCGGACTTACGTGTAGTGTAATCCGACAATGACTTCTACCAAGAAGTCATTGTACCAGAAGAATAACTAACCCAACACACTGGGTATATATATAGGAATATAGGCAACAGACTCAATGTCTGGCTTGAGATGCTGGCTTTCATTTTGTAACCTCTGACGTCATCTGCCTTGCTTGGACACAAGCGCGCACGAATTCCTCTACACCAAATTGTGCATATTCGTGCGTGACAGAAGACATTTATAAAAAACAAACATCAACATAAGTTGGTGTGTACTCACTCAACCGAAGTATAACCTGATGACTACCCGTGAGTGTTTAGAATACAATAAAGGAGGCATCAGTAGGGTTAAAAATTATATTTCAACTAGCCAATAGAGCGATATACCAGCTCACCCCAGTTTTAAAACCATTCAGCGTTCCAAAAGACTACAAAGAAACAACTGTTCAGTACAATATTTATACCAGCTATGCACTACAATTCCAGACATGTGCGTTAATAACAGCAAAAATTAAAAAAAAAAAAAGCAGAAGAAGCAAGAGATAAAGTCCACTACTAGTGACTTGAGATACTCGAGAAAAGTGGCTATTACTACACGGAAAGATCTTACAAGAAATGACGAGACCAGAGCCATTGCTGAAATAACACCAGTCAAGAAATGTGATGAGAAATGTAACAGACCAGCGCCATCTTTGCAATAACTATTGTATTGAGAATCAAGGAGACCAGAGTCATCGCTAGAGTAACAGCAGTCAATGAATTTATTGAGAATCAACGGATAAGTTGACTTGTAAACCTTGATAGCATTAATCCCGATTAACTAGCAGAGAAGACAGTAAGTCAGAGTAACAACAAATTGGTATGGAACAGGGATAGGCAAACTACGGCTCTTGGGCCGTATGGGGCCCGTGGTTTCGTCTTCTGCGGCCCGCCAACGATATAATATTAGCCTTTTCAATCAATGATCAATTTCTTATAACGTCACAGCAAAGTGAAGAATAGAGTCAATTTTACATTGTTTTTTTACACTAAAAAAAAAAACTGGTCTTTTTCAAGAGTTTTTAAGTTTTAGTCTATAAATATAAATGTTCCAGTTACCAAGGAATTATTCTTTCACTTTTTTTTTTTTTTTTGGCTTAAATTGGCTTCATCTCACTTTATTCGAATACTTTTAGTAGACAGTTTGTGTGTCTTCTCAAATGCACCCAAGTATGAGTTAGGGAATTTTGGTATTTGTTTATATTTAAAATCATGATTATTCGTACCTATCATGTCAGGACAAAAGGCGAAAAGAAAAGTAGACCCTAAATGTCGCGGTTTAAAAAGAAATGTGTAGTGTGGATATTTTTTATTACTGAATCAGATAACACAGTATTGTGTTTAATTTCAATAAGACTTGCCATTAGTTCCACTCCACCCGTGTGGGGTACGAAAAGGGAGAAAAAGAATTGTCACACTGTACCATACCACACGTGACATTGGAGGCTACTTAGGAGCATTGTGTATGGGGTAAGGCTACACCTTCCCATAGAAACATCAAGCTAAAAAAAAGGTTATATATATATTAAGTACGAACTCGTTGATAACAGATGTACGTGGTTGTCCAGGTGTATGAAATATATGATATTTGTAAAGTTCTTGTACAACTTTAACTGTCATAACTTTGGATGTACATGTGATGTAAACACAATGTAAACACAATGTAAGCACAATGTAAACACAATGTAAGCACAATGTAAGCACAATGTAAATACAATGTAAGCACAATGTAAACGCCATATGTCAAAAGGTAAATGTAGTCCCATAGATACTGCCATAGTGGAGTGAAGTGTTAAAGACTTCGTTATCCTAGGTCCAGCATCGAGATGTGGAGTGACCAGTTACCTTCCTCGCCGCCTTTTCCGTACCTAACTCAAGTGCAAAGTTAGGTACCCATTTACAGCTGGGTAGATTGAAGCGTGTTGATACCGTGAGTCTAACCCGGTATCTTTGCCGGGAGAGACCAGCAAACACCGTATGAAAGCATAATTTATTAAGTTAACAAAATATATTTCAAAGTTCATGTGATGAGCAGTGAATTTCCTTCACACTGCTGTTATGAACTTCAGTTCTACAAGCCATAACACAATTATTCTTTACTGCTATTGTCGCCATTTTCAGTTAGGTACAGGATCGGACTTTAAAAAATAAAATAAAAAGAAATTATCACAAAATTTACAACTAAAATAAAATAAACAACTATAAATCATACATGCCACACCTCGGAGATGAAAAACCTGTACAAAAAATCCAAAACCCTGAACAAAGACCAGCAAAACCTGTACAAAGACTGAAAAAACATATCAAAAGAGTTAATTCGTGTAAAAATATTTTCAATTACAGTGGGCTGCATTATAAATGAGGCACAGGGACTTTACCTTTTAAAGCAGGTCTTCACTTATTTTAAAACCCAAACAATAAATGTCTGAGTTTATTTTACACTGTAAAAATAATTTGATGGTGTCATCATTTACTGTAGTCTATTTCTGTGCTAAATTATCACTAACAGACTGGGAAATCCTGTGTTCGATAGGATCTTTTAAAAGAACTCTGAGACACAGTAATAAGGGGAATGGGTTAGAAAACCTGTACAGAAATTATGTACAGGGTGTACACATCTGAAAACGCAAACACCTTGTACAGATTATGGGTAAACCATAGCATGTGGCATGTATGATAAATTATGCATTTATTTGCCATTTACTTTGTGCTTATATCATGTGTTCAAACATTATAATTAAATTTTAAAGCAGCACAAGGACTTTTATAAACACAATGAATAACACATTTTTTATAGTGATGACTTGATGAATAATGAAAATCAATTAACAACTATTAGACCTGAGCTTATGAACGTCACAATTTAATATAGTACAGCTAGAAAGTTCATACAAAACAACAGTAACTAAAACAACGATGATAGACACAGGTTATAATCACCAGTTGGGCAGCAATTATACATTATTTCACGTTAAATATATTCACGTATACTAAGTTGAACGCATGTGGCTATATTAAATGATTGTGAAATACATTAAACATTAATATTTAATAAACAAGATACGTTAAATTAAACACAGCATGTGTTAGTTTACAATGTGAATGCCTTTAGCAACACACAGATAATATACTTCTGAATTCACCAGCACTGCATGTATCAGTTCATACAAGATACAACCAAATATACCAGGCATTGGTACTGACATACATACACTAAGCTACTGTTAACGTCTTATTTCGTAGGTAAACGCAAATTTCAATAAACAAATCCTTTTACTTAACAGCATTCTTCTTGGACACGGTAAGAGGAATGGTTAGTGACATCAAAGTAAGAATTCAGGTGTCAAGTGGGCCTTACATCACTTTAGATATTATATTGGACGTCAAGAAATCGAGCCCTACACACTAATAAGAACGTTTAGCTCAAATATCAAGATAGTTTTGTTGAATGGCTTTGAAACAAGAAGAGGAATTAAAACTACAATCAGGAAATTACATACACAAATGCTTACACAGACTAGAATTGTTAAAATGATACGACAACATTATAAATGTATAAGTGACGAAAAGAAACAAACAGGTGACAGTAGAATAAGCGGTGAGTACAAAATGTTGGTCTTGAATAGGACACACACAAGAGAAATCAACTTTAGACAGTTAAAAAAACAAACAAACTGGGAAACCTAAAAACACGTTGAGAGGAGAAATGGAGATAGTCTTAAAGGATATAGAAACACACGGAGAGATCTTCAGCTGGTGGCATAAGAAGGTAAATCTGTGTGAATTAGAACTGAAAGGTCAATAATGACAAGATTCTAGTGTTACTTTCGTATTAATCACTCAGCAGGTTCTGCAAAGTGTCTTGGAAATATCATGTCGTGTGTTTGCTCATCATGTCTCAATCAATCTCGCGATCATCCTATTATGTGCTCATCCTTTGCATTAGACCAGCGGTTCTCAACGTGGACCATGCCATATTTCTAGGGGGGGGGGGGAAGGGGGGGGAGTAAGATGGTAACGTACGGTTTTCCAGCTAACAGCGACTATGAGGTGGGTCACACAGGTAAATGAGGCTCAGAAGGGGGCTATGAGCAAAAAAAAAAAAAAGGATGAGAACCCCTGTATTAAACAACCACGTTCTGCTAGCCGAAATAAAGTTAAAACTCAGCAAATGGACAACAACACATAGCTACATAAAGAGTTTAATGTGCGATATCACACAAATCGTTAAATAAACAAAAACATTTACGCTACGGAGATCTTAGGGCCTCAACAACTAGAAGACTATGGACATATAAACGCACTGGCAAGAAATAACAAAATATATAGACTAAAGGAGAAGTTATAGAAAAGGAAACACCAACACAAAGCATATCAGCAATAGTCATTAGTCAAATTAATGAAAGAAAAATTAGAAAGCAGATTCAAATTGAATCTCCAGAGCCAAATCTCTTGAACTTTAAAAATAGAAGAAGAAAAAAGGACGGATCAAAAGAGACAAAAAGGGAATATAAAGTTCTTAAGCGGGGTAGAGGAAACAGCAGTGAAAGAAAATATGAGCGGCATGTACAGCAGCATATAGCACATATCAGCAATCCAATGGCCTTATCAAGGACAAGAATGGAAAATTACCCAGTAACATCAAAGAGGGAATGAAGAGATGGACGGAAAGTGTTGAGGAACCTCTAAAAAGACCAACTACACAAGATCTCCCAGACATCCAATCAGCAGAAAAAAAGTTAAAAGTTATGTTTAAAAAAAACCTAAAAAAAGGAGAAAATACAGAAAGAGAAAAAGAGTGGACACAGATGACATTCCAGCAGCGATAATAATAATAAAAAATAGACACCTCTGTTATACAAATTACTGGAAGAGAGGAGAAAGATCAGTAGACTGGACGGAAAGACATCTGGTCACGTTGCCAAAGAAGGTAGATGTGCAAGAGTGTACAGATTACACAAGTATAATGTTAATATGACGGCTACGAAACGAAGTTAAACATAATTATCTTTGAAAGATTAAAAGAGGCCATCAAAACATAAATGAGAGAAGAACAAACATGTTTTCGGTAAAACACATCCTGTACTGACCACATAATCCCGCGCGCATAATAGAATAGAACCTGAATTGAACTCTCAACATTGCATTGAATTTTTGGATTACGAAACCACCTTCGACAGTTTAGACAGAGTCATTGTGGAAACTGATGAGGCATTATGGAGTGTCCCGTCTCTTCATTAACCTAGCATGAAAAATATATGAAGACGGGACGTGCAGAATTCTTCAGGAAGGACAACTTATAGAATCCTTAGAGATAAGAAATGGAGTGCGGCAGGAATGTCGCTTATCAGCGTTTCTCTTTTTGCTGTCTGTCGATTGGATTATGAAACATCAATCAACAAAAATGAAATGATGATGTATATCCCATAATCGTAACCAGATGCATGATAAAATGAGACTACTTGATTAGAAAGTCGCTGGAAATTCACAGAGAATAAAGGTGACACATGATAGCCAGATTATACTTGGAGAAATAATCCCACAATATGTCGACTATACACATATCTTGACAACAACATAGCCACAACTGAGGAGCGGATGTCTATATCAAATACGAATAAAAAAGGCAAAAGGAGTTTTCATATAAACATCAATAGACATACAGTCCGACACAAAGATAAAAACCTTCAACTCGTATATCAAGACAGTCCTATTGTTTGGGCCAGAAAAATTGAGAACAACAAGAACAGCAACAAGGTAATTATGGTTTTATTTTTTGAAATAGTGGAGTACTTACCCATTGTAGAAGGCTTGAAACGTTATGACAAGATCATTAATGTTGAACTGACAGAAAGAACCACACAGACACCGTTGTAACGAGAGCTGAGAAAATGACGTTATTTTGGATACTAGTAACATTGAGGACACTGACTTATAACATTACAAGGCAGTCCTGTTCTGGAGCCCACAGGGTAAGGGAAATAGAGGGAGATCTAAAACACACGGGGATCACGTGCTGAAGGGAAACTACGTTGATGAAGCTGGTTGTTTCACTAGGTCCTCATAAGGCTGCCTTTAACTTCTACGAGTGTCCTTACTTAAATATTTCATATCGTTTTATGATCTTGTTAGTCAGTTAGTCGGTCACTAAATCCTGCAATCACTCGTTTAGTTCTTTACTCGCTCACACAATAACTCTCTTAATCACCCAATGGAACACTCTCTCACTCGCTCAACATTTTTCTCTCACATACTCAGTGAGCCACTCTATCACTGAGATTTCACATATACAAGCGCAGACATTTCCATACATACATAAACAACATCATGAATGATATACACAAACCAGGTCAAATAAATCATTAAAACAGCAACATCGATAATCAAGCAGTTATTACAGTTAAACATCAGAACAGTTGCCAGCTCTGCATCGAAGATGGGCTGCAACGAATCTCCAGCGTCCTCTGTCTCTTGTCTTGATGACGCACTCTGTCCATATCTTGATGGCGCACTCTGTCTCTTGTCTTGATGACGCACTCTGTCCATATCTTGATGTTATCTTTCCACTTACATCACTTTCTTCCTCTTGCTTCTGTTATAAATCTCAGCTAGGTGTTATGTCTCTTTGTATGTCCAAAATATTTTGTCTAATTTTTATCTTTCAATAATTTTTGTGTGTGTCATTCCTAGCTTTTCTATGGCTTTTTTCTTTGTTTTTCATAAAATTAAATACATACAGGTGTAAATGAAAATGTGTTTACCTCACTTCGGCAAACAGAGTAGTTTTCCGTCCAAACTATACTAATTGTTACACAAAAAATATTATCCACAGTTATACACAGACGAATGAACTTCTAATTTATGTGAGTAAGTAATTTCTAAGTTATTCTTTGGTTTTCGAACGTAATGGCAAATGTACGTTTGTCTGAAAAAAAAATTGACTTGTCTGTACCTCTAAAGAAATATTATGCTTTCGTATTATCTGGATGAAACATTTTTTACCCATCTCTCTTGGAAGTTATGACTGGTTATTGCAGTAAATGTCTTTGTCTTGGTGCGGAGTGCTTGGTTTGCTGTTGTGAACAAGTTTTCTATAGCTTTAAGCAAAAAGCCCAGTCTTCACAAATCATTTTTATCAAATGTTATTAATTGTGTCCAGTGTGTTTTGCATCTGTTTGATTGTCAATTTTCATCACTTCAAGTGCTGTCAATGTACATTCGATACAAAGCATTGACTTTCACGTTTATAGTAATGAAACATCTCTTATTATCACTCTCTAGTCTCTAGCTCTACAGGGAGCTTTGTGCCATGCCTATCTGTACCACCCCATCCCCTAAGGGTTTCTTCATGCCTTCCTCATTCTCCTCATGTTCGTCTACTGTTCCTCTCTCCGTGTGCAACTTCTTCTCCTCCACCTTTCTCACCACGGGCTTTCCAGATAAGGGACTGCCTTGTAATGCTCATTTTTACCAAATGTTAATGTGTTCAGTGTGTTTTGCATCTGTTTGATTGTCAATTTTCATCACTTCAAGTGTTGTCAATACAAGTTCGATACAAAGCATTTTCACTTTTATAGTAATGAAGCATCCCTTCTCACTCTCTCGCCTCTAACTTCCCACGGAGCAGAGACTTCAACAACTTTATGCCATGCCTCACTGTGCCACCCCATCCTCTAAGGGCGTCTTTATGTCTTCTCCACGTTTGTCTACAGTTCCACTCTCATTATGCAACTTGTTCTCCCCCACCTGTCTCATCACGGGGATTGCCTTGTAATACTGTCATCCGCCAGCGCCCCTGTCCCACCTACTGCTCCACCGCAACAGTCTGCTTTCACTCCATCAACTCCACAATAGCGAGTTTGTCATACCATACTAATCCTTCCACTCTTCACAAGCATCAGTTTATGAATCTATCTACTTGTCATTTTTGTGGGTCATGTTTCAGAGACATTATCGGGTCTGACTTGACATTTAAGCTGACGATTCTTATTTTTTAATCGCGCGTGATTTTGTTTTTTCTTTCTATATTTTATTATTTTGCGATTTCCATATATTTTCCAGTGCTATGCAAGTCTTTCTTATCCTTTGTATTCTTAGATTGACGTCATTATCGAATAACGAATTCTCCAGACCTAAAGGTATTTTATATTTGGACATGCGCCCTAATATAACCGGCAAGATTGAACGGGACGCGCCTCGCCAAAACGAGGCAATATTTTATTTTTTTTAAATGTCATTTTCTGTTCCTCCAAAATTGTCTACATTGTCGACAAGACGCATGAAGTATTCTACATCTTGTAGGTATGTATTTTTCAGTGCCATTTGGCTTTCGTTAGTAGCATTTATGTCTTATAACATTTGTCTTGTCTCTTGTGTATTTTCCAACCCAACTGCTGTGGCCTCCCATTAATTATTCTCATCTTGTCTTGCTTCTGGTAATAGTTACGGGGCAGAAAAAGCAGCGTCGGCACAATCTAGATCAAGGTATCTTGAACTTTGTTTGTGCCATGGGCCCTTTTGGTTGTCCAGTGAAGGCTTTGGGCCCCTTCTTAGAATAAAATGTACATAAAAGTACAACATTTTAGATTATGTACACGGACTGCCCAGAATCCATTCACGGACCCTACGGGTACTGTGGTCCGCAGGTTAAGGACCCCTGATTTAGATCATGTATTGTCAGATGCCATTGAATTCTATTTCGATTGTTTGGTGTAGTTTTCAAAAACCAGTCAATATCCAGTAAGAAGAAAAATGGTAGCATGTGGCATCCCTATCGCACGCCGTTTCTTATTTCAAATGACTCATAAAATTGTAGAATTCATAATGTCTTTTTTTGGCAATATTCACAGAGCGCCCCAATCAATGAAGTTTTTGCATTCACAATTATATTATAATTTATTTATTATAATTATACTTTATTAGTCTGACTGGTCTAATTTCTCATTAGTCTAGCTTATCACTAGTCTAGCTTATCACTAGTCTAGCATCTCATCAATCTAGTTTATCACTAGTCTAGTCTCATTAGTCTAGCTTATCACTAGTCAAGCTTCTCATTATTCGGCTTCTCATTAGTTTAGCTTCTCATTAGTCTCGCGTCTCATTAGTCTAGCTTCTCATTAGTCTAGCTTATAATTAGTCTAGCTTCTCACTAGTCTAGACTAAAACTAGTCTTGCTTCTCACTAGTCTAGCTCATCACTAGTCTAGCTTCTCATTAGTCTAGCTTCTCATTAATCTAGCTTATCACTAGTCTAGCTTCTCACTAGTCTAGCTTATAACTAGTCTAGCTTCTCACTAGTCTAGCTCATCACTAGTCTAGTTTCTCACTAGTCTATCTTATCATTAGTCTAGCTTATCATTAGTCTTTTTTTTTGTGACACTGAGGAAACCTGTTGATAGCTAGTCTTGTTCTGGAGGGCAAGAGAGGCTTATAAGAAGTACTAGCTTCTCAGAGAGTCTAGAGGTCATCACTAGTCTAGTTTCTCACTAGTCTATCTTATCATTAGTCTAGCTTATCATTAGTCTAGCTTATTATAATCTAGCATATCACAAGTCTAGCTTATCACTAGTTTAGCCTCATTAGTCCACTTATCACTAGTCTAGCTTTTAATTAGTCTGTTTTCTCACGTCTAGCTTCTCATTAGTCTAGCTTATCACTAGTTTAGCCTCATTAGTCTAGGTTATCACCTCGCAAGTCTAGCTTTTCATTCGTCTGACTGTTTTCTCATTAGTCTAGCTTCTCATTAGTCTAGTTTCCCATTAGGTTAGTTTATCACTTGTCTAGATTATCACTAGTCTAGCCTCATTAGTCTATCTTATCTCGTTCAGTTTCTCATTAGTCTAGCTTATAACTAGTCTAGCTTCTCACTAGTCTAGATCATCACTAGTCTAGTTTCTCATTAATCTAGTTTTTCACTAGTCTAGCTTCTCATTAGTCTAGCTTCTGACTAGTTTAGCTTCTCATTAGTCTAGCTTCTCATTAGTCTAACTTCTCATTAGTCTCACTTATCACTAGTCTAACTTATTACTACTCTAGACTCATTAATCTAGCTTATCACCAATCTAACTTCATTAGTCCAGCTTCTCATTAGTCTATCCTCATTAGTTTAGCTTACCAATTATCTAGCTTCTCGTTAGTCTAGCTTCTCATTAATCTAGCGTATCATTAATCTAGCTTATCATTAGTCTAGCTTATTATTAATCTAGCTTATCATTAATCTAGCTTCTCGTTAGTGTAGCTTATCATTAGTCTAGCTTATTATTAATCTAGCATATCAGAAGTCTAGCTTATCACTAGTTTAACCTCATTAGTCCACTTATCACTAGTCTAGCTTTTAATTAGTGTGTTTTCTCACGTCTAGCTTTGTGATGAATTTACCGTGATACAACGTTAAAATATCTCCAATTATAAAGATAACATGTAGGGATAAAAATAATGCGTAAGATACTAGGAGACATGCTCGCCCATGCCCGCATTTCCTACCGCCATTGAAACTACTAGTTAAACATGCAGACGAAACGGTACCCTTTTAGACGGGAGGGAAACGGAGATAAAAATCATTATGACGGTCTGAACACGTGTTTGAATCTAGAAAGGCAAAAGACGCAAATTGTATTAAAAGAAAAAAATCACGCCCCTAGTTAACACAATGTAAGGAAATGGACAGAAACGACTTTAGCTCTTGTCAGAGACAGACGTTTCTTTGACGATTTACGGTACTTTGACGTTATAGTTTGAATATAGCGGCAACCGCGTGAACGAACGTTCAAAAACTGATTTCAAAAACTAACCTTGAGGAAAGTAGGTTTTTTCTTAATAATAAAGTTATGAAAATAAAACCTAGCTAGTTTGATAGCCCATCTTAAGCAGAGAAATAATATACTTTTAATTATACATACGGACAGATAACAAGGAAGATATTGACAAAAGACCGTATTGTTCCTATCAGACTAGCGAACAGTATTGTTGTGCATACTTTCACTAAAGTCTCAATTTTGCGTCCTTGAGACAAGAAAAGGCAAATTTCAAACTGTAATAAACTAGCGGGGCAAAGTCGGGAGATAGTGGCTAAAAATAACTTAGGAAGCAGGTTCGTGCAGTTTTTACATGTGTTAGTCCAAAAAACAAGTGAAATTGTGGGAAAAAGATAAAATGTGACCGACGTACATTTTAAAAATTGAGATATACTTTTGACTTTTTTGGGAAAAGATAAAATGTGACCGACGTACATTTGAGAAATTAAGATGTAATTTTGACTTTATTTTCAAATTTTGAATTGAAAAGCTTAGTCTTCTGATCTGATTGGCCAACGCATTTTTATATTAGCGGGATGGAGACACACATTTTTGCCATTTTATATAAGTCTGTCCAGTAACACAGTCATTAACTGCTAGTGGTGTTTTCCAAGGAAGAATACATAATATTCAGTGGGACGCCATACTATAGCCAGCAGCTCAGCTGAGTTTTGCTAGTATTAACTGTGTTCTCAATTCTGAATTCTGGTAAGAATGAAAGCATTTATCGTGTTTATTTTAATATTTTGAGTGATTGATACTGCCATATCATGAAAAATGATTACGACAAGTAAGTGCTTGCTCTAGGTCCCCAGCCGCAGTTCAGGGTCTAGAGACAAACAAATAATATATGGACACCTAACTAAGACGATGGAAGGCGGATCTATTATTGAGATCAGTGGGAACATATCACCTATCTTATTGAATAAAAGAGGAAACTATTGAACATATCTCAGATGCAATGCAGTCTTGGGGAACTGGTACTATGTGAAAACAACTGGGTAAGATGTGCTATGTTGGTCAGAGAGATCTGACCCAGTCTGTGTAATGTTGTTGTGTTGTGTTGTGTATAAGAGTGGCTCAGTAGGTAGAGTACTGACACATGGCACAAAACTTTTGTTTCAGAATTGTGAGTTTCTGTTTTGGCACTACAGTGGTGCCAAATGCTTATGTAAGAGTACACAAGCAGATGTGTGTGCCGCCTAACATTTGTGTCTGTGCAGCCTAACATTGTACTCCAGCTACGGAGAGGAGTGGGCCACAAGAATCCTGTATCAGATCGTCACAGGCGAGATAAGTGAAATCTGGCCTGCTGGAGATTCACAACTATTCTACCATCAAATAAAGACATAACTATTGAGAAATAAAACAGTTACCTCATTCCATAAGTCAATGGACAATGATTTTGGTAGTCACAGATTGGGCGTGATGACGCCACCCCAACGAAACATCCAGTACTAGTTCTCCCAAAGACAGTATAGATAACATTAATAATAACCATTTTTATAATATACCTATGTATACAAATTACATTTTATTATGTCACCTATTTATGCATTTCATTGATAAACCCGTATCATTTTGTATGTTCTGACCAAACTAAAACATTGGTTCAGAACTAATAAATTTAAAAAAAATTGTTAAAATTTAAACTAAAACAACCAGAGTTAGTTCAGTGTGTTATAGAATTTATTAATATTATTAGACTTATTAATTACATGTGTGTGTCAGTACATTATATAACTACACATTACATTTCAGTACCCTAGACTTTTTAACGTAGCTACATTCATGATAGTAGGATAGGTCTGTTTGAGGTCGTAGTGGTAGTAAGAAGGGCCTTCTGTAATTCACCTAAACTTTTATCTCAGGAGCCTTCACAGCTGACCTCATACAGTACACTAGATAACATAACAACCATACAATACCATCAAAACCACTACAAGCTTCTCATTAGTCTAGCTTATCACTAGTTTAGCCTCATTAGTCTAGCTCATCACCTCGCAAGTCTAGCTTTTCATTCGTCTGACTGTTTTCTCATTAGTCTATCTTCTAATTAGTCTAGTTTCCCATTAGGTTAGTTTATCACTTGTCTAGATTATCACTAGTCTAGCCTCATTAGTCTATCTTATCTCGTCTAGTTTCTCATTAGTCTAGCTTATCACTAGTCTAGCTTATCACTAGTCTAGCTTCTCATCAATCTGGTTTATAATTAGTCTATCCTCATTAGTCTAGCTTGTCACTAGTTAAGCTTATCATTAGTCTAGCTTATCATTAGTCTAGCTTATCATTAGTCTAGCTTATCACTAGGCTAGTTTATCACTAGTCTAGCCTCATTAGTCTAGCTTATCATTAGTCTATCTTATCACTAGGCTAGTTTATCATTAGTCTAGCCTCATTAGTCTAGCTTATCACTAGTCTATCTTATCATTAGTCTAGCTTATCATTAGTCTAGCTTATCACTAATCTAGCTTATCAATAATCTAGGTTATCACTAACTTATCACTTGTCTAGCCTCATTAGTGTAGCTTATCACTAGTCTAGCTTTTCACTAGTCTGACACTCATTAGTGTAGCTTGTCATTAGTCTAGTTTCTCATTAGGTTAGCTTATCACTAGTCTAGATTATCACTAGTCTAGCCTCAATAGTCTAGCTTATCACTAGTCTAGCTTCTCATTAGTCTAGCTTATCACTAATCTAGTTTCTCATTAGTCTAGCTTATCACTAGTCTAGCTTATCACTAGTCTTGCTTCTCATTAATCTAGCTTATCACTAGTCTAGTCTCATTAGTCCAGCTTATCATTAATCTAGCGTATCACTAGTCTAGCGTATCACTAGTCTAGCGTATCACTAATCTAGCTTATCACTAATCTAGCTTATCACTAGTCTAGGTTATCACTAGCTTATCACTCGTCTAGTCTCATTAGTGTAGCTTATCACTAGTCAAGCTTTTCACTAGCCTGACTGTTTTCTTATTAGTCTAGCTTCTCATTAGTCTCACTGCTTTCTCATTAGTCTAGCTTATCATTTGTCTGACTTCATTCTCATTAATGTATCTGGCTTCTCATATGTCTGGCATTTTCATGAACAATTTAAATGAGGTAATTTTAGACTTGGTACTACCAGATGCAGTTTTCACATTGTCTTAACTACTGCAGTACATTAAATGTACTTCTCTTGATCCTTTAAGTTGCCTTGCCCATTGGCAAAAACCGCCACAAGAAGCCGATTTGTTTCCAAGCAAATATTTGTACACGTAACTCTCAATCTTCGATAATGCACCTATTGACGGTTCTTCGCGATAATTTATCGTCGTAACCTCACATCAGAGATTGGTGATGTCGACCACTGAAAAACACAGTGTAAATTTATTGAGATATAAGCAGCAAGAGTAACATATCTTTCATGTTTTATAACAAAATTGTCAACTTCTCACGTGGTCTAAGAGCACATGAAGATATTCTAGTAACATCTCGTGTGTTCACTGTAACATTCACCTTAGTGACATGACAACATCAGTTCTCTTTTCGTTTCGTTAACAAATGACTGATATTAAATAATAATCAACGCAAAGTAAGAATTAAATGCGTCTTCGTCAGTCCAAGAAATGCCAGTGGTTAACACAGCCTTGCGAGAAAATATCTTTAAATGGTCAGTTGCAATAATGCTTCTCCAAGACTTTAGTGCATTTTTTACATTCAACTCGGCAGCACCAGAAGAACTTGCAGTCACAGTCATGCTTCTCCTCACTAACAAGTGTTTGATACCCGCGTCCGCAGCACATGAGGGTGCAGCCGTCTAGTCCATAGCTTGATTTATTACACTGACGCCCCCTGGTGCCAAGCGACCCGTAATCCGGATTATATTCGCAAAAATCTGGCGATTCGGCCAGGTACACAAGGTCCTTCTTAGTTGGCCGCTTCTGTTTGCCAGTGATGCGCTTCAACCTGCTTCTCTTTCTGTCCCAGCGCACAAAACTGGCACCGTCAAATTTTTGTTTAAGAGATGCCCCAATCTCTCGAAAGGGGCGCATCTTCCGCCAGCATATTTTGACAGAACAGTCGCCTGAAACACCATGGCACTTGCACTGGATATCTAGATCATCTTTGATGGTCTGTGAGGAAAAAAAATCAATGTTCGAAATTTAGTACATATGAAGTAAACATTGGTTAATAAGTATGATAAACCTTTCAAACTATTATCTCGTGTACCAACCACTAAGTAGAAACGAAACATAAGCATATGCCTTGTTCACTTTTCTTATTGTATTTTCTTATTGCCAGTTATGAATTCCGTTCAGTAAAACCATTTTAAAAGGCAACTGACGTAGCCACCGACGAAAAAAAAGAAGTCTAGTAACTTGATAAACATAAAATGTCCACTCCTTTTGGTGTGGGTTGCTTTCACATATACCACTTTCAATTGTTCTAAAAAAATGTTTATTTTAATCGATGTCCCTAATTGAGTTGCCAATTTTTAAATTCGAAAATGTTGAAGAAATAAATACATTGAAATGTACTTAAAAACCGATCTGAAAATAGATTTAGAACCATTCTCCCGTATCACCATCTGAAAGAAACTGTTTTATATTTGTAACAAGTAGCGCAAAAAAGGAAAGAAAAACAAACAAGCAATCAAAACACACACACAACTAAATAATGGTGTTACTACTTGAAGGACTTTTTGCATAGGCTTTTTATATTTTAAGACGGCCGGCGTGATGCTGACCACATCACCCCTATTGCGCCGATGGTCAAGAAAATATGGGCCTAACACCATATTCCCAATATGCCTCAATGAGCGTGTAACGGGATCATTTATCGTTCCCTTTTTATACATGGTGATTCCATGCTCCAATGGGAGCGAAAATGAAACTAATGATGTTGTTGTTGTTGATAAGCACAATTGTGAAGAGTTTTATTTCAAGTATTTTCAGCCAAGTATTGAAAATAGCCATGATTTTTTTTTAAATTTCTTTTAATAGTAACAATGTTCTTTAGTTTTATGAGTATGCTTGCCATAGACAATAGTTACCGGCACTTTTCTGAAGCTACTTGAAAACGTAGCTGACATCAAAGGAGCAACAATTAAGAGGGGGATGTCATGGATGGCACAGGCAGAGGCTACGATTGGTTAATTGACCAGGGTTGAAAATATATCCAAAGGGGAAGAATGGAGTAAGTCGGGGGGGGGGGGGGAACTGGATAAACTACCAGCAGGTCATCTGCCTTGGCAGAGAGTGCAGATCTTGGGGCAATGGAAAAGCAGAGCTGGATATTTGTCGTGTGGTGCGTATTGGGGCAACTACGACAGTAGTTTTTGCCAGGAATAGCCTATGAAATATTAGGTAGAAGGTCTCTAGAAATTGGCTCGTTAAGAAAGAATAAAGACCTATTCGAGATAGGGACAAGAAGACGGGAATGCGAATGCTTTCCACTGGACAGTGTTTTTTAATTAATTATGTAAAGAGTTCTGTTTCCCCACGACCTTATCTTCTGCCCTTAGATCCCGTAACAGAAAAAGCCCCCAACCTCATCTGAGTAGAGAAATGTTCCTATATGTGAATATGTAACACCGTCAGCACGAGTGATATATTAACAAACTAGATAATGATCAAACGATTGTTGGGTTTATTAATTAAATATCCACACATATAGGGTTAGTAATGGTTAGAACGTGATGGTGGTAAAAGGCGATTCACACAAAACACACAGATGAGATATTAAAATTGCAGTTAATTAAGTAATAGTTAATTAAGAATGAACTGGTGTAAAGCGAAATGATGATGATGTGGTATGATACGTGTTATCAAAATGGTGAGTAATCTACACAGCCCATGTGTCTCTAAATGCTTCTCATGGATACGATGATTCACACGTATGCATAAAATGTCCCAAGTTGTCATACGTTATGTCGAGTGGGGTATCTCTAAGCCGAGGACGTTCTGATGAAAACTGTTGTCGTAATGTTCATACAATACCAAACCTACCCACTGTTCTATACTATTGTCCTTTAGTCTTCTACTATTTACTGGACCCAGTATCAAGGTCTTTGTCTTGTTTGGACTGACACATACTGTTAATAGTGGAACAACAGAAGTGATTGCGTCATTAAGGGGTTGAGTTGCCCACTGTATACTTCCGGTGTTATCTTGTGTTTCTTACTTTTTTTTTTTTTTTTTTTTTTTTTTTTTTTTTTTTTTTTCGTACGCCCGCTAATACTCGCGGCGAAATCTCAGGTTATTATTTATGTCTAACCTGACATTGATTTTACGTGAGTATCCCTTTATTTCTTGTACAGAGACAGGTGTCCCTCGCCATTCAGGCAAATACTCGCCGATTTCGGAGGTACCCATTGCAGCTGGGTCGGCTCAGGAGCCGCCAGTCCCTGGTCGACGACACTTCTTCAAATGTCCTCGCCAGGTCTCGAGTTAATCCAGTCCAAATCCCGGTCGACGAAAAATCCTCAAATGCCGTCGCCCGGGTTTGATCCTGTATCACCCGGTCGCCAGAGCGGTGTTGTAACCACTACGCTAGCGCGGCTCCCTGTTTCTTACTGATAAATAGCCAGTAAAGCATCTTTTTTTGGGGATGCCTAGCTGGCCGTGGGGTCAGTGTGATTCGCTTGATAGTTAGGCGGAGTTGTCGTACGGAAGGTACGGGGTTCGAACCCTGGGTAAGCCACTCACGTCTGTTGTTTTTCTGTTGTCCAAGTGTTCTACTTCTTTATTTCTTACGAGTGCCTGAAAACATACCTTTATGTTTGTCTAATATTAATTTACTGTTTACAGGCCTCGGGTTTCCCTTCCTTATGTGTTATTTATGTTCATACAATACCAAACCTACCCACTGTTCTATACTATTGTCCTTTAGTCTTCTACTATTTACTGGACCCAGTATCAAGGTCATTGTCTTGTTTGGACTGATACATACTGTTAATAGTGGAACAACAGAAGTGATTGCGTCATTAAGGGGCTGAGTTGCCCACTGTATACTTCCGGTGTTATCTTGTGTTTCTTACTGATAAATAGCCAGTAAAGCATCTTTTTTTGGGGATGCCTAGCTGGCCGTGGGGTCAGTGTGATTCGCTTGATAGCTAGGCGGAGTTGTCGTACGGAAGGGGTTCGAACCCTGGGTAAGCCACTCACGTCTGTTGTTTTTCTGTTGTCCAAGTGTTCTACTTCTTTATTTCTTACGAGTGCCTGAAAACATACCTTTATGTTTGTCTAATATTAATTTACTGTTTACAGGCCTCGGGTTTCCCTTCCTTATGTGTTATTTACGATATATATATATATATATATATATATATATATATATATATATATATATATATATATATATATATATATATATATATATTATATATATATATATATATATATTCCTTCACTGTTTGAGTATCTCTCTGAAGTGTTGATCAACAGTTAATAGCTGTCATATGAAAAAAACAGTCTGTTGTCTAATCTCCCGAGGGTACTGGCCAGACTGGATATCTTCACGAAATGTTAGTGATATGCAGACTCATTATCGTGCGTATGTAGTCGTGATTCATAAAATATACTTTAGAATCTGCTTCATAGAATGCGCTTAAGAGTGTGTTGCACTTGGTATAAATATGAGATTCCACTTTTGAGCTCTTTAGCTTGACTTCAGATAATAAGCTTTCGAGTGATTTGAACTTGTGATAACTATGTATTGAACTTGTGAGCCAGCTGTATATGGTGATGATAAATGCTGCGTCCACCTTCTGAATTGTGGGTGAGAAAATATTCCTTTTTAATTGAGGAATGAAAGATGTCCTATGGCGAATTCTGCTAGTCTAATGTCCGGTTTTTGATAACTTAATTCTAGTTAGACGTCAGACACGTTGCGTGTAGACTCAGACTTCTGAAGAATTGAAGACACACAAAAGTCTTCGTAAGTTTTCACACTTAACATCACTGGTTGACTTTCATTTATACTACTGCTCATTATTGATCTCTCTCTCTCTGAGTTCGATTCTAATGATGTTAAATATCTTGTGCATGAGAGTGTGTGCGCATGGGAGACTGTGATGATGATGAAGGTGAAGTATGAACTATTAATTACCTCCTATCATCCTATCATCTTCTAGGAAAATCTTCTGATTTTATTAATCAGTTATGAAAAGAATTAATTGAAATTCTATCTTTCGCACATTTAGCTGTGAGGTTAAACTAAACAAATAATAAGAAAATGTATTAATAATCTGTATAAGATCTACTAACCTTCTTTTCCCTTCGCAAAATCCTTTAAGAACACAATTCACCCCAGAAATGAATTATTATCCACTCTGAATAAACACGTGTAATTAGGCTAGGCGTTTTAGGGAGTTAATCTCTACCTCACAATGTAAAAACTGGACTCCCCTCTCTAGCGAGCTACGCGGTATATTATATCTCTAGAAGTCCAATGTGGGTTCCTTGGACCGGTGACGTACAACTCCGCCCATAAAACCAATACCTAAGAGACCCTCTGGTCACTCATTCCCAGGATCGCTCTTGTCCCCTGTCAGTCCAAAAGTGGGTGGGGTAATTCGCAACCAACTTTGGTTGCCTGGCTTGCCTGACAAACAGGTATTGAGATAATTGGCTGGCCAATGCAAAAGTGCTGTCACATTACTCTCTGATTGTCTATCTCTCCGTGTGTTGGCGGCACTCTTTGTTACTTCCGTCCATTGTCGCCAGCATGCTAACATGTCCCCTCTGTGGCGGCGCCTATTGATTTACATGCCGGTTGGTTTAAACAGCATGAGACGTTTTCACTTGGCCAAGCTGGGCGTCCAATGTGGTGACCCGTCGCTTGTATGGACAGCGGTCGAGCAACAAAGATAACAACAGTCCACAGAAATTGTATAATGCCCAGATGTCTGATTTGGATGACCAGATGTGTTTTCATCAGATTTATCACGATGCAATGTGAACTTCAAACGATGATGTCAGGTATGGGGACTCAATCAAAGGACTTTATTTTACCACCGATGAAAGAACAAATGCGGTTCTCCAGATACCGGTCGCGAGTAATCAAAACGATGAAATAGCAAATGTGGGATGAAAGAGCACAAATGTGGGAGAAAATAAAATACGAGAGATGTAGGAAAAGATAGAGCTATAAGGCCTTGGCGCTCGTTTATCACAATATTAATCAGCTGATAAGTGATCAATGCTGGGGATGATGACGCCACTTTGTACACGGATGGGTCTGTAGTGCGTGGTGAGAAATCAGGATGGTGCTTCTCTGCGAGAATAAAGGGCAGGGTCATTGCTGAACAGAGTGCAGCCTACATGATAACAACCTCCAGCATGAGAATGGAGGTAGAGACAGTTACTGCAGCACTTAGGTGGCTGTCTGAAACTACATCAACCAGGGTAGTTAAATTGTCAGACTCTCAAGCCATGCTTCGGAAAGTTCAGAACGGATGACTGCTGTAGAAATGGAAAACATCAATAGAATCCTCAAGTCTTCAAGAACTGGTGTGGATCTACTGTCCTGCTCATGCATGGGAACGTAGCAGTGAGAGAGCTGACAGACTAGCTCGAGAGCACCCATAGTGGGGACACAGGACATGGATAAGGGAGAGATACTAAGGGCAATTAATGATCACCTGCTTGATAACGACACTGCAATGGATGAATCAACAAGGCTGAGACTGTTGGAGTTTGGCATCAAACGTGGGACTAGCAGAAATGGACGTGAGAGAGGATGCATCCGTGGTATGTACAACCAGCGTGCTACAGGTACAATTAACATTCATACTCTTCGACATTTGCTGAGGGAGACTGGGCACCTATGGGTTTGCCCGGAATGCAGTGAGGTCGATTCTGATTAACAAAAACAATAACAATAACGATATACGTTTTTATATTATTAAAAATTAAGTTTTTACTTTTTCATTCTTAATCTTGTCCCCTCCGTTGACAATGGTAAAAACAGTACGCATACCTGACGGTAGATTAACAATATCTTTTGTTAACATACAATACATGTCTCACCTTCCTACCGGCTGCATTGTTCCACAGATTCATACTTCCGTGGTCTTTATTCTTGATTTCGTCCGAGTCCACAAACTCTTTGGAGAACCGAGCCCCGTACCTAATGTTGTCAGAGCACCCGCCCCACTCAAAATCCACCCCTCGGTCGATCTGTCGGGCCTTGGCGTCACAGCCGCAGTTATCAAGCTCACCCTCTGAGCATGCGCGAGTGACGCTGTACATGATTCCGGCTGATGAAATGGCGTATATATAGGCCGTCTCTCGACTTTCTGTGAACAAAGGCAAGGACTGACTCAGGTATATGTGTATAATGCCTCTTAAGTTAAAACAGATAAAAGGCGAGCGAACAAAAACAAAACACACTGACAAAATATAAGTTCCGAGTACATCTTCAAGTCTTGGCTCACACAGTTAAGCTTCAAAGAGAGAATGTATTCAACGAATATACGCTTTTTGGCTTCAATGTGTAGCTGTGGCACGTGCAAAAATAATTATATTTGATCTACTTCTTTTTTGATAAGAAAAATGATATTTTCATAAGTCATTCTTTGACGTTGCTTTGCGCATTCAGTCTTTGTAACTAAAGGGTGCAGCGTAAGAAGAACTCATTATCAAAAGAGAAGCTTTGATTATCAGCAGACGGAAGTGTTTTTAATATAATGTTGGTGTACGTTCTGCACACAGTAACTTCAATGGCGTGTATATTTACGCAACTTCTTTTTACGTTTCCCCGCGCAGGGAGCTTCGAAATGGGAGTTCAAGAAACTGCATTGACCTAGCCGCACTTCTCAATATTGAGCCATCCAAAGAGTTCATCGCCATCATCATCTCATTTTCCTTTAGCCGCACAAGGAGCGTACGCCTTCAACAAATTCATGCCAAACCCCACTGTCTTGTACCATCCATCCAAGGTCTTTCCTTATGTTCTTTACCCCTTTCATGTCAGTCTCAGTTCGCTTCTCGATGTGTTTGTAGGTAACCTCTTAACCTGGGGAATCTCAGTCAAGGACTGTTTTGTTATGTTATCAATAGACTTCTTCTATGTGTGACAGAAGATGGCTGATGCGAAACAGAAATCAAGAAGAGAACAGAAATGGCCAAAGCTGCATTCAACAACATGAGACAGATACTAACTTTTAACAATTAACTCAAAATTTCAAACCGAGAATATATATATATATATATATATATATATATATATATATATATATATATATATATATATATATATATATATATATATATATATATATATATATATATATATATATATATATATATATATATATATATATATATATTCTTCATTACTGTATGGTGTAAAAACATGGACACTGAACAAGCAATTAGAGGAAAGATTTGAGGCCCTTGTGATGTGGAAAATATAGAAGAATGGGATACTGATGCGTGCCGTCCATCAGTTGTAGTAATATATAATAATCGGAACAAGGTCCGTGGCCAAAATACACACTTAGGGGTATGTCGACAGACACGTATCAACTGAATGCCAATATAAGCGAAACTCCTCTTCAACGTTCACAAGATACACTTTATTCATGTACAGTTACTTAGCTCCATCAAGTACAATAATATTTTCACGCCCAATGGCAAAGGCAGTAAGATGCAGTCTCCATAATGTCGTAAGGCAGTCCGTTCCGCTATGGAGACGCTGTCCTTGCATTCTCAACAGTTTAATATATTTGATACATTCGACACAATAATGAAAATTACTTCCTGACATTCAAAGAAGCTAGGAACACCTCAACAGAGTATATTGGTGCCCTAGTGATGGTAAAATTCAGGTAAAACACAGTAGACTGCAGGAGCAAACACACATGCGACCTCTCGCATTAAAACACAATCGGCATCTCTCCTTGCAGACGATAAAACCCCACTTCTGCTCAAATTGGCGTCTGCTACTGTTCTTTCCCGGCATGACGTCATTTCCGTTTATTGTGAGTAAATCCGTAATAAAATATAAGAAATGAAGCTCTGTCGAGCTGAAGATACTTCACACATAATCGTTATGAATTTTACTCATAACCTTTAACTTTGTCTATATTAATGCCAATATATTATGTATGAATCCATAACGTGGAGGGATACTTCTTCAAGTGCAGTCTTGGGGCAATTTGTTGAATCAATTAACATATTTTTTTTGTCGTTTCTCTGTGTATTATCGTAATCACTCATCAGGGGTCGGAGTAGTTAAAAGGTATGGCATCCGCCTAGAATTCTAAAGGTACCGGGTTCTATTCCAAGTAGAGGGAATTTAATTTATGGAATTTTTTTTCAGAAACAATTGGTCCTAATAATGTCCTAATAATGTCATACTCTTCCCTGGTCTCCTGGATAGTGAGATCAGATGCATTCTTGGATAAGAGCGAAAAAAATAGGAGATCCCGTGTGCAAGTTGCGCACCTTAAAAATTCCACGGCATTTGGAAATCGTAAAGAGCAGGCCATATGGCCGCTGCCCTGGCAACATTTAAACATTAGGAAACCAACTCACCACGACAATACTTATAGAATGTGTGATTCCTATATGCACACATTTGGATTCTCGATGGTGCTACGGAGTTCGTGCACTGTGCTGAGATCCTTCTTGTGTGATCTAAGGGAGGGGAGCGGAGCACTAATGGAGTTGTCCATGTGCAATGAAGATAGTCCTTAAAACCAAACCAAATCAAACCACTCTTCAAGTAAGTAAGTATATATATATATATATATATATATATATATATATATATATATATATATATATATATATATATATATATATATATATATATATATATATATATATATATATATATATATATATATATATATATAGTAAGTATATATAAGTATATATATATATACATATATATATATATATACAGTAAGTATATATGGTACAGAAGAGCCAAGTAGTTGGCAAAATCTAGATCATCAAGCTGTTATGTCAGTGTCCACTGAATTACATGTCTGTTTTCCTACTGTCACTGTTTTCATAACTCAATATGTAGCCATTAAGAAGAGAAATGGTAACAACAGACATCCCTACCGTACTCCAATTCTTATCTCAAACGGTTTTACATGTTGTCCTTCATGAAGAGTTCTGCATTTTACTACTTCCTATACTTTCTTTATTTGGTTAATGATCTGTCGCAGTTCCCTATAATGCCTAATTATTTTCCAAAGCGATTCTCTTATCCGAACTGTCGAATGCCTTTTTATAGTTCACAAATTAAACGTCAAGTGTTAAGTTCACTTTCCAGCTTTTCTCAACTAGTATTACTGAATTTCTTCTTCTTCATCTGCGGTCAGTTTGTAGTCATGCTAAATCTGCAGGTCTGTCGTCAACAGTCTTTTCCAGGTCAGCGCGGCAGCCCCATAGCTTCTGCTTGAGCTCAGCACCCCTTGGCCAGATCAGACGTCGAGGAATCATCATGGATTGGGCAGTTTTAGAGAATATGTTTCAGAGTCTGGATTCCAGTTCCACATGGACATTCATTTGTATGAGATATCCTGAGACGATAGAGATGGCCCAGTTATCTGCAGTGGCTAGGTCTCAGGCAGAAAATGATGGTTTGTTGGTTACTGAACAAAAGGTCGCATTACCCCAAAATACAACAACCGATAAATAATACTTATACAAACGTTATGCTATCATTTTCGGATCTGGACATGTCGGATCTCTGAACAAGAAAGAAAGATTTCACCATTTGTGAAATGAGATTTTGCAGTTAGCTTGTACAAAAATATTAAAGGACTGAACGACTAACGAAGAGACAACGGGCATGGATGAAACAATCCCAGAAGTCAAAGAAATAAAGACCTAAATATTGTAAGACCAGAACTCTGCAAAATGTCGGCAAAATTTATGAAACAATTGATACAATCCCACTGCAGTATCCCTGGCAATGTGGAGATTGAAAGACTGGCAAAGGAGGTTTATAAACTACCTCTAACCCAGGATTTCTTAACCTGGGGTCCACGAATCGATTCTAGGGGTGTCCGTGTAAGCTTTTACTCGGAAAATTATTATACATTTTTGCATTTAAATAAATATTGTTTGTGTATTTGAGTTTGACTATCTGTAAGCTGAACAATTTTTCTTTGTAATAAAATGTTTTATTTGTAGGCAAGAATTTTAATTATGCACCTATGTACACTTTTCTAAGAAGGGGTCAATAGACTTCATCGGACAATCAAAGGCACAAAAAAGGTGAAGAACTCCTGCTGGAACCGATAAAAAGTAACATATAAAGAGGGAACATACAAGTACATGTGAAAGACACATCGTCGTAAGGCAGTGTTTCTCATAGTGGTATGCGAAAGGGGGTAAAGGGGTGCGCGGCATAATTATTTTTATTTTACTTCATCATACTCTCTTTTTTGTTTTTGTTTTAGAATCCACCACATATATCCGCTGCCCCGTCAGAATGTTTGTTGAACTGTATTACTACCAATGTGGTTAGCAGGTTTGGACTCTTCAACATCCTCCTGAAAATAGGCTGCCCCATTAAATTGTTGGAAATGATAAAGTCATTCCACGAAGACATGAAGGGAACAGTCCAATATGCTGGAAGCACATCACAGCCCTTTGATATGCGCAGTAACGTCAAACAATGCTGTGTCCTGGCTCCGACCCTCTTCGGGATCTTCTTTGCCTTACTCTTGAAACATGCATTCAGAGATACAGCTGAAGGAATATTCCTTCACACTAAGTTAGACGACAGACTGTTTAATCTCGCAAGGCTGAAGGCAAAAACAAAAATCAGAAGGGGCACTATAAGAGATTTGTTATTCACTGATGACGCTGTAATCGTCACTCAAAGCCAACAGGAGTTTCAGAGCTTGATGAATCGCTTCACCAAAGCATGTTGCAGACTTTCTTTTGGGCTAATTTCGTATGATACCATGTTTTTCTTCTGTCTTTCACTGACTATCATGTTCTGCTGCAACAGTGGATTCATTTTGAGTTTCAGACATATGAGTGTAAACGTTTAGTCAATAAACTTCATTTCGTATTTGATATTTTCCACATCTCAAGGGCCTCAAATCTTTCCTCTAATTGCTTGTTCAGTGTCCATGTTTTTACACCATACAGTAATGAAGAATATATATATATATATATATATATATATATATATATATATATATATATATATATATATATATATATATATATATATATATATATATATATATATATATATATATATATATATATATATATATATATTCTCGGTTTGAAATTTTGAGTTAATTGTTAAAAGTTAGTATCTGTCTCATGTTGTTGAATGCAGCTTTGGCCATTTCTGTGTTATAGTATTTCTTTGAATTCTTATTAATATGACAGAGTTTTACACATTAACCAACACGTTGAAGGTCAACGGTCAATTCAACACAACAGTCTGAACTGTAACTTTATAAACTTCTTCACAGGATAAGTCTCGTATGGACGACTTCACATATTTTAATAGCTCCAATATATATACAGCATGAGTTACTGAAATAACATATTTTCCAAATTGGAAGAAACTGGATACATCACAGTTCATAGTGTATAGTGCACATGACATTGTGCGTCCATTATTTAACCGTCATAATTATTGTTCATTATCCTTATCCAAATACTTGGCACATTTATCATATTTAAGCAGCATTAATACATTTCTGCTAATTATTCCATTATTGCTTAGGATCAATGCCTAACATTCACGTCAGAACTTTGTTTGTATAATAATCTCAATTTGGCATCACTAGCCAGGCTACACCAGCCATATCGCTTTCAGTAGCGTTATACATTAACTTCGCGTTCGTAATTCTCGAATATCGCGTATACAAATTCTTGCGTTTTATTCTTAACGCTTTACACAATTATGGACTCACCGGTCCTTAAACACATATTATTATATCAGCTTTAAAAGCATTCACATCGACGGTTATATACATTAGCTAGTGGTTCTACCACATAATTCAAAACACTGCCATATGCCCTGTGGTAAAGTGGGATGATATAAATATTTATAGGGGACTTAGTGTACTGACTGAGATCAGCTGTGAAGGTATCTGTATCTAATAAGTGTAGTGTTTTACAGATGACCTTACTTGCTACCACATTTATACCTCAGTCAGAATTATTCTGGAATATTGTGATGACTACGTTGAATGTCTAGGGTTATGAAATTGATGAAGTGTAAGTCACAACAACAACAGACAGATAAACAATTTAATTTATTCCACAACACTTTACAACACTGTGACACTCACACACATATAACACTCTATAAGACTATCTTAAATGAGTCAAGTGTTTAAGTTTAAAAATATATGTATTAATTCTTTCAATAATGGGTATCCTGATTCAACTACACAGTGAACCAGGAATCACAATCAAATGTAATTACAAGTAATATGTACACAGTTTATATATATGAACTTTGTATTGACATATTTTATTATTATTATTCTATGTGTGTAATTTGTGAAGTAGTAATATGAGGTAATACTGGTTTTGTTCAAGCTTGGTTGTTGTTTTTCATCATGACTTCAAGTGTTTGATTATCGTGGAAATAGTATTGGGAAAAGTTCACAGTTCCTGTCATTTGAACCAATTAATTGTCCCTCTGTGTTTAATAAAATGTCAATTTTTGAGGGGGCACATAATGTTGAGCTACTCTGGCCACAGAAGCTTATCTTTCGTGATGGCGGCAGGAAAAGACTCCACTGCTCGATTGCTTCCTGTGTTCTGGAGACACCTCACTGGTCGCTATCTGGACCAAGGAGTATGCTGTCAGCCTTTGGATTCAGCAAAACTCAGGCCAGGTGCTGCTTCAATAACTAGGACCACAGTCCCACAATTCATGGAAATAATAAACAAATACGTTGACTGGCGATGAATATGGCACAAAATCCGATCTGCCGCCGTCCCAGGCTTTTATTTAGAAAAATATGCACTGGAACTCAACGCACTGTTTCTGAGTAAGTTTATTTTAACATGTGGCACTGAACTGACGCTCCTAATTGACTATATTGGCGGGTCTAACCAATCGGGCCATGTTTACATAGCTTTTCAAAAAATTTTACCCTTCTCACATTTCCCCTAACAACACAATTAGTATTTGTAGTCCGACTAATCGTGTTTAGCCTTACATATCATTCCCGCCAATCAAATAGGATTTAACATGGTGACCTATTTCCCGTAAAATGGTGGTTTCAAAACATGCCACTGTGCGATTATTATTTGGTGTTGTCTGACACCCTCACTATTTCCTTTTGGCTATAATTTGTTAATTCCTAGACTATTTGCGTAACACTTAACATATTCTTTGTCAGCAAGTCCTAAGGAACCCAAATATATAAGTTTAATAGGGCTAAGGGGCTGCGTTCAAAATATGCATTTTCTTCTACCTCCCGTTCACTTCGATACGATGTGGTGTCTGGGTACTGTCAGGCTTTCAAACGTAAACCAGTATAATGTCATATTTCCTAATAAGCATTTTTCAGGTTTTTAAACCTAACTCTCGTATGGGTAGTGTTTTTTATCACTGTCCATTTAAAAAAAAGTTAGTGCTTCATGCCTTTCGCGTGTTGGGGGTGGCATTAATATTAATCGCGAGACGCGTGTTAGTGTTGCATACGTCCTCCGTTCAGCCCTCTCTCTTTCTATCCTAATTCCATCTGTCCTTCCGTTTATGTTAACGTAGTGTATAAAATGAAATTAATGGAAGTATTAATTTAGGTCATTACGCAGTGTGCCTAGCTCAAGGTTTTCTAAGAAATACAGTACACGTTTTATTGTTAGAAAGGCGTGTATGCTGCTATAGGCTTTACTATTGTGGTAAAGTGGGATGTTATAAATTTTTATAGGGGACTTAGTGTACTGACTGAGATCAGCTGTGAAGGTATCTGTATCTAATAGGTGTAGTGTTTTACAGATAACCTTACTTGCTACCACATTATGCCTCAGTCAGAATTATTCTGGAATATTGTGATGACTACGTTAAATGTCTAGGGTATGTATATGATGAAGTGTAAGTCACAACAACAACAGACAGATAAACAATTTAATTTATTCCACCACACTTGACAACGGGAGCCGCGGTAGCATAGTGGTTAGTGCACTGGCTTCCTAGCGCAGTGGTCTGTGGTTCGATCCCCAGATGAGGCGGGAATTTTTTAGGCCACAAACGGCTCCTGGGTCGACCCAGCCCCAAATGGGTACCAGAGCAACTCTGGGAAGGTTAAGGCGGCCGGCGTGATGCCGACCACATCACCCCTAGTGTGCCGACGGTCAAGATAATATGGGCCTAACACCATATTCCCAATATGCCTTAATGGGCGTGTAACGGGTTCCTTTACCTTTACCTTTACACTTGACAACACTGTGACACTCACACACATGTAACATTCTATAAGACTATCTTAAATGAGTCACTGGTAAATTTTCAAATATCAATATGTATTAAGTACTTTCATTAATACATATGTCCTGATTCAACTACAAAGTGAACCAGGAATCACAATCAATTTTAATTACAATTTATATGTACAGGATTTATCAATATGAATCTTGTAGTGACATATTTTATTAATATTATCTTATGTGTGTCAGTTGTGTAGTAGTAATATGAGGTAATACTGGTTTTGTTTTTTCAAGCTATGTTGTTATTTGTCATCATGACTTCAAGTGTTTGTTTATCTTGTAAGTAGTATGGGGAAAAGTTCACAGTCCCTATCAATTTAAACACTGTATTTTCCCTCTGGTTTATTATAAAGTCAGATTTTGAGGGGGGGGGGCATAATGTTGAGCTCCACTGGCCACATAGGCATATCTTTCGTGATGGCGGCAGGATAGGACTCCTCTGCTCGATAGCCTCCCTGTGTTCTGGAGACACCTCACTGGTCACTATCTGGACCCAGGAGTATGCTGTCAGCCTCTAGGTTCAGCAAAGCTCAGACCAGGTGCTGCTCAATAACTTTTTAGACCACGGTCCCTGAAACAAGAAGGTTGTACCTCCTACTTCATAACTACTTTATAATCTATTTACAGACTGAACACATTACATAACAAACACTGAGTTCAGAGCGGTAGGCCAACTGTCAGCTTCATCTGAAATAATTTACACCAGTATATTCCCCCCTAATGGTTACTACGCCTCTGCAATTCCAGCATTATTTCTTTCTAGTCAATAAGCTAGGTGTCAGTGTACTGTTTGGCAATTCCATGCAGTTTTACTTTCCTCCGACACCTTCTGTTCAGGTTGGAGCACTATATAGGCCTTGCCTCATGTTCGCTACTGAACCACACATATATACAGACATAAATTATCAATTTACATTCAATTTTCATTAAACAGATATTGAATATATCAAGCTTACCACAATTCATGGAATAATACACAGTTACGTTGACTGGCACTGAATATAGCACAATTTCGATCTGCCGATGTCCCAGGCTTTTATTTAGAAAAATATGCACTGGCGCTCAACGCACTGGTTCTGTAGTAAGTTTATTTGAACATGTGGTGGCGACCTGACGCCTCTGATTGACTATATTCGCGGGTCTAACCAATCGTGCCATGTTTACCCAATCGTTTGAAAAAAAGTACTCCTACTCCCGTTTCCCCTGACAACAAAAGATAGTATTTATAGCCCGACTAATCGTGTTTAGCCTTACATTTATTGCGCTCCAATCAAATCGGATTTAACATGGAGACCCATTTCCCGTACAATGGTGGGGTGAAAATCTGCCACTGAGCGATTCTGATTTGGGTGTTGTCTGACATCCCTCACTATTTCTTTTGGCTATAATTTGGTAATTCCTAGACTATTTGCGTAACATTTAACATATTCTTTGTCAGCAAGTCCTAAGGAACCCAAATATACAAATTTAAAGGAGCTAAGTGGCTGCCTTCAAAATATGCACTTTCTTCTACCTCCTGTTTACTTCGAATACGATGTGGTGTCTGGGTACTGTAATGTTTTCAAACGTAAACCAGTATAATGTCATGTTTCCTAATAAGCGTTTTGTGAGTTTTTAAAAACTAACTCTCGTGTGTGTAGTGTTTTTTATCACTGTCGATTTGAAAAAAGCTAGTGCTTGTGGCCTTACACGCGTGATGGTAGTAATTGTATAGCGAGACGCGTGTTTAGTGTTGCATGCGTTCCTGCTTTCAGCCCCTCCCTTTCTTTCTATCTTTAGTCCATCTGTCTTTCGTTTTTTGGTAACGTAGTGTATAAAATGACATGAATGGAATTTTAAATCTAGGTCAGATTGCGTATCTCAAGGTTTTTCTTAGAAAGGGAGTACACATTTTATTGTGTTGGGGAAACGCGTGTATGTTGCCGAAGGCTTTTACTATCAACGTGAAACGTTACAATTTGCAGACGCAGGAGAAAACAAGGGGGATTTCGAGTACAGTCATTGTGACAGCACTGTTCTTTACCATTCTTCTTTCCTTTTATTGAATTTATGTGTTAGGCTTTACATTTACCTGATAATTTATATATGTGGATTAGAATTTCTCACGACAACTATCAACGTGGAAACGTTACAATTCTCAGACGAAGTAGAAAAAGGGGGATCTCGAGTACAGTCATTGTGACAGCACTGTTCTTTTACCATTCTTCTTTCCTTGTTATTTAATTTATTCGTTAGGCTTTACATTTACCTTTTAATTTATATATGTGGATTTAGAATGTTTCACGACATGCCCGAAGGCTACACTAAGACTCCCTTGTTTCTAGGCCTAACGCGTCATCCAACGTTTTACGCGTACCCTTTGAAGTCTAGTTAGTTGAGGTGTTGCATGGTGCGACCATTCAAATCAAGATAAAACCAAAATGCTCGTAAACCATGCAACAATCCTCAACAAGCACGCAAGGACTTTCGCCTCACAATAAGTTTAAATAAAACAAATGTGCTGCGTCTTGATGTAGATGTTGCACCAGTTATCACTATCGATAACTATGAATTGGTAGTGGTGCACCAATTCACATACCTGGGGTCTACCATCAACGAAGATCTCTCTCTGATCACAGAAATTGACAGACGCATTGGCAAAGCTGCAGCCACCTTTACCTGCCTCAGAACGCGTGTTTGAAGAAACTCCAAACTCACCATTAAGACCAAAGCTGCAGTATATAATGCCTGCGTCACCATCACACTTTTATATGACAGCAAGACATGGACAACCTATGCTAAGCAAGAAAAAAAGTTTACATACTTTCTATCTTCAGTGTCTACCCCACATCCTTGGTAATTCCTGGAAGGACAAAGTGACAACTGTCGAGATGCTGTCACGTGCTGGCTTTGAAAGAATGTATAAACTGCTCAGACAGCGCAGACTACGTTGGCTTGGCATGTCCGACGCATGGAAGATATTTTCAATGGATAACTGGCAGATGGCAAAAGAACAGTTGCGCGACCGCAAGAGAGACATGAGGGCACTGGACATAAATGCAGCAACCTGGAGGATGAAACTGCCGATCGCACCAAATGGCGATGTTCTTTACGGTGGCATGTCAGATTGAGCGAAAAGCTCTCACTACAAGCAGAAGAGAAAAGAAAACATCGAAAGGAACACCGGCAAAAAAAGTAGCCCAGGGCTGTCATCTCAGGGGCGCTTGGGGAAACTCTATATATATCTGCATGTGTAGATAACAGAGTGTTATTAAAACAAACCCCAAATTAGCTTCGCCGGAGAGAGGTACCGTGGTAACACTAAACACTCATAAGGGGTAACACATAAGGAAGAGAAACCCGAGGCCTGTAAACAGTAAATAAATATTAGACAAACATAAAGGTATGTTTTCAGGCACTCGTTAGAAATAAAGAAGTAGAAAACTAAACAACAGAAAAACAACAGACGTGAGTGGCTTACCCAGGACTCGAACCCAGGACCTTCCGTGCGACAACCCCGCCTAGCTATGCAAGCGAATCACACTATCCTCCCTGCCATCTAGGCATCACCAAAAATGATGCTTCGATGACGGGTCATTATTGCGACCCACAACACATAACACCGGAAATTTACCATGGGCAGTCCAGCCTATTAATGACGCAATCACTTCTGTTGTTCCCCTATTATACAGTATAGGTCATACTACACAAGACAAAGACCTTAATACTGTGTCTAGTAAATGATAGAAGACTAAGAACAGTAAGTACAGGACAGAGGGTAGGTTTTTGGTATTGTATAAACATTTATAACACATAAGGAAGGGAAACCCGAGGCTTGTAAACAGTAAATAAATATTAGACAAACATAAAGGTATATTTTCAGGCACTCGTAAGAAATAAAGAAGTAAAAAACTAGACAACAGAAAAACAACAGACGGGAGTGGCTTACCTAGGGTTCCCATAATGTTTTGATTAAAAACCGGGACATTTCCAAATTTTTACCAAAAAAACCCGGGACATTTTGTAAAAAAACGGGACATGTTAAAAATTAAGGTAAAGCACAAATAAATTTATTATATATTATATGTTGCACTTAAAATAAGATACTTTTATAAAAATACACACATTAACTAACACAACTTCCACTTTAAAAAAGAATTCTAAATTACAAACATTACTTATTTAGAAAAATCGCACCTTTAAAAAATACACAATAGTCAAGTTTATATTTCAGATTCATCAGAATATTTATCAGATTTATGGGCCTGTTCAAGAAGTTTTTTTTCTTCTGATATTTGGACAGAGAACTCAGCACAAGAGAAATCCTTAAAATGGGTCTTTATAATGGTTAAAGCTTTCACTGTCTCAATTTTAAGTCTGTTTTTTTTTTTCGTCTGTCCAAAGCGCATTTATTAATGAAAAAATACGTTCAACAGCTGCATTGGATCCTGGCAGTGCCAAACAAAAACTAACTAGGCATTTCAGGTTCTCAGCATTTATATCCTGCTTTGTAAAATGAGCGAACATCTCACACCATTTTTCACTGACACTTTGATCCTTCAGTTCACTCCACACATCAAATTTGCTTTCACAATATTTTTTCACACATGCAAACTCATCAAGTAAGTCCTCTTCATTCACAGTAAAATTTGGTGACACTGTCTTCATGAATATGTAGCTTTCTTGGATGTTCTTCCAAGTCACAGACTCCTTTCCCTTCAAATTGATCCAATCCATAGACTGAAGAGGCGTAAGAAATGATGTACACCACTCCTGAATATATTCAATGCAGGTGTCATAGAAATCTACTGCATAGCTTTGAAACTTTTCAACTGTTATGTGTCCTTCTTTTTCTAATTCTTGCAACTGATTTCTCACAGTAGTGGTAAGAAACTTTTCTGCCTTCCTGTAGTTATGCACCGCCGTGTGATAAGCGAAGGTTGCTTCCTGTGCTGCCAATGATAACTGTTTTTCCATTTCCTTTTCACTCTGGGTTTTCGCATTTAAGAAATGACTTATACTGCTGTTGGAAGCCTTACTTTCAACAGCACCTTTATGTTTTTTTTCGTTTTCACGTGGTTGACTACGTCTGACCGACCACCATGTGAAATGCAAAATTTAGAGCTGCATAAAGTACATTCCACATTTTCATCTACACCTTTAATGAAGGGAAATTCTCTTGTAATGTTATCATTTATACTGCACTTACGTTTCGGCATTATGCGGATGAAAAACGATAAAAATACTGTATAATAATGCTAATACGCATTAAATCATTTGGTAGATGCTCACTGAACATTGTTTTGGTCGACTTTCGAATTTTTGTTCGAGATTCAAACCGAGGGTCCACTGTAACCGGAAATTGATAAAGTAACACTAATAAAACACGGAATAAAATCCGTTACCCAAAGATTTTTTTTTCAGGAAGGACCCTTAAAAAGCGGGACATTTGGAATAAATTCGGGACACCGGGACATTTTATCAAAAAACGGGACTGTCCCGGGGAAAACGGGACGAATGGGAACCCTAGGCTTACCCAGGACTCGAACCCAGGACCTTGTGTTGCGGGTCGCACTAATGACCCGTCATCGAAGCATCATTTTTAGTGATGCCTAGATGGCAGGGAGGATAGTGTGATTCGCTTGCATAGCTAGGCGAGGTTGTCGCACGGAAGGTCCTGGGTTCGAGTCCTTGGTAAGCCACTCACGTCTGTTGTTTTTCTGTTGTCTAGTTTTCTACTTCTTTATTTCTTACGAGTGCGTGAAAACATACCTTTATGTTTGTTTGTCTAATATTTATTTACTGGATATCTGTAACAACGTTTAGACTGATTCGCGTGAACTGCTTCCAGCATGCAGCTGGTTCGGCAGATTGCTTTGAAAACAACGGGTGAAGGCCAGAAACAGCCGATATCAGATAGCATGGACAAAAGGCAGACGTGCGTCTGAATCCCGACTAAAGCTTCCACATAGAAGGCTATTGAATTTATGTATCTCCCAACATCCAAGAAAGCGGAGAGCGAAAGCAAATTCATGTTTATTCTGAATGCCTTCTCGGGAGAGATGTTGAGTTAAGATACGAGACACGGTCAATTCAGGAACAGTCGCTGAGGGACCACACATTCCCGTCCATAATTTCAACCCTAGACAAACTGCACGGTCACAAACCTTCACCAGATGGATACAAATACTGCATTCGTCCCTGGTCAAGGATCAAAACGAGAACTCCCTGAAGAATCCTTTTGATCTAACTTTCCTGTTTCGTCAGTAATAACCCCAGCAAACAGAGAGTGTCAATCGGCTGGGATCTTAACGCTGTTTCAGCGTGTGCGTTACTTTCTTGTCTCCCTTTTCTGTATGGGTGGTCGCCCAATGTATGCTTGTTTCAAAATTCACATATTTTGTCAAGGATTGATATTGGGGTTTCTCTGTTTTATTTTCTCGCTTTAAACAAGCGGTTTTATTCAAAGAAGGCTCTCACTAGATGTGCTAGAAGTAGATATAAGCTTCACGGTTCATTTGACTCGTAGTTAGATCATGGATGCGCTAGAATCACGGTGGTCCGTACTGCACTTGCGTCTGTCAGAAGTAAAGAATGATGGTATACATCCGAGATTCAATTTAAAAAAAAAAAAAAAGCAACATCGACATATTTGTATTACAATTTCTTTTACTTTCGCTTATTTTATCTTCCAGATAAAGTGTCTGCAATTTTAAATTACTTTTCTAGCAAATGAGAATGGATTTAAATGGAGCCTGCAACCTCACCATGTAAAACAAATTACTTAAGAAAACACCACTACAGCAGTACATGAATGCTTTGATGCATTCTTCCTGTAAAGGGGCTAGCTGCAATGATGGGCCCATGCTTCATAAGGATCGAAAAGGGAGATCGTGATGAATGCTGACGGTGGTAAATGTTAAAAAGAATAGAGAGGGGAAACAAATAATTCTAGCTGTAGTGGAAGTCTTAAACCACAAACTTGCTTCTATGTGGAGGTATCATTCATTGAGAAGAAGACGCAGGCGATGGATAGGACACACACGGCGGAAACCTGTTCAAAGCATTACAAGGCACTGCTTGTTCTTGATACCCCAGAGTTATAGACGTAGAGGAATACTGAAAAAAAAAATTCAGGGAAAAGAGAACGGAGATGGACATGGGTGAGGACGACGTGGAATAAAAAGACCAGGAACGGAGGGCAGGAACGGTATGTCTTGCCGTAAGTGTATTGAAGACCTGGAATTGAGGACACGGGACGTATGTCTTGCCGTAAGTGTACTGAAGACCAGGAACTGAGGGCACGGAACATATGTCTTGCCATAAGTGTATTGAAGACTTGGAACTGAGGGCACGGGACGTATGTCTTGCCGTAAGTGTATTGAAGACCAGGAACTGAGGGCACGGGACGTACTTCTTGCCATAAGTGTATTAAAGATCTGGAACTGAGGGCACGGGACGTATGTCTTACCGTAAGTGTATTGAAGACTTGGAACTGAGGGCACGGGACGTATGTCTTGCCGTAAGTGTATTGAAGACCAGGAACTGAGGACACGGGACGTATGTCTTGCCATAAGTGTATTAAAGATCTGGAACTGAGGGCACGGGACGTATGTCTTGCCATAAGTGTATTGAAGACTTGGAACTGAGGGCAAGGGACGTATGTCTTGCCGTAAGTGTATTGAAGACTTGGAACTGAGGGCACGGGACGTATGTCTTGCCGTAAGTGTATTGAAGACCAGGAACTGAGGGCACGGGATGTATGTCTTGCCGTAAGAGTATTGAAGACCGGGAACTGAGGGCACGGGACGTATGTCTTGCCACAAGTGTATTGAAGACTTGGAACTGAGGGCACGGGACGTATGTCTTGCCGTAAGTGTATTGAAGACATGGAACTGAGAGCACGGGACGTATGTCATGCCGTAAGTGTATTGTAGACATGGAACTGAGAGCACGGGACGTATGTCTTGCCGTAAGTGTATTGAAGACGTGGAACTGAGAGCACGGGACGTATGTCTTACCGTAAGTGTATTGAAGACATGGAACTGAGAGCACGGGACGTATGTCTTGCCGTAAGTGTATTGAAGACATGGAACTGAGAGCACGGGACGTATGTCTTGCCGTAAGAGTATTGAAGACATGGAACTGAGAGCACGGGACGTATGTCTTGCCATAAGTGTATTGAAGACCTGGAACTGAGGGCACGGGACGTATGTCTTGCCGTAAGTGTATTGAAGACATGGAACTGAGAGCACGGGACGTATGTCTTGCCGTAAGTATATTGAAGACATGGAACTGAGGGCACGGGACGTATGTCTTGCCGTAAGTGTATTGAAGACTTGGAACTGAGGGCACGGGACGTATGTCTTGCCGTAAGTGTATTGAAGGCCAGGAACTGAGGGCACGGGACGTGTGTCTTGCCGTAAGTGTATTGAAGGCCTATACTCCCTGAAGAGTTGCAAGGTAATGAGGATGATGAAAATGATGATGATAATAATAATAATGATGATACTGATGATAATGATAACGATGATGATGATGATAATTATGACAATGCAGATGATGATAATGATGATGATAATGATAATGATGCTAATGATGATGATGATAATGCTAATGATGATAATAATGAGGATAATGATGACGATAATTATGATGATCATTCGAGAAATGTACAGACAGGTTAAATATAGTTGAAATCTGTGCACAATCATGGCGTGATACCAATCTTTTATTTTAAAATAAAAATAGTACTCCTGTCTTCTGCTGATTCCAACTACTCCCTGATGCGCACCAACGACACACAGTGAATTCCCCGGTGCTGTATACCCGTCAACACGTGCGCTGCCTGTTTGCTTTGCTTGCGTCAAGGGTACAACTGTGGTATTATGTGCTATCAAGAGGAGAAGAAACAACTTCAGTTTTTTCTCGATTTGACGCGAGACATTGTTTTGCGCAGACGCCAGAGCAATGTTTAACAACACTCAATGTTTTTAGCTCCTCGGAGAAGATCTTTGAAGTGGTAGGAAATGGAATGGACGAACAGTTTCCACTACGTAGACCTTATTTTTCCTCAAGTACCATGCCTTGTGGTGGCGTAGAAGTTCATGCCTCTCCACAACTTCCTGTCTCCAGTACAATCAGTCAATTCTGCTGATGGCTTCTTTCCATGCCACGATGTCAAACTGTCCAGCATTTGCTCTCTTTGTCTCCCCCTATTTCTTTTTCCTTCAATCTTTCCTGTTGTTATGATATATTCCAGCTTTCCTCCTCATAACATGCCAAAAAGTGGATTGCTTCATTCTGACATCTGAAATTAGTTTCCTTTGTGCACTGGCTTCTTTCAGGACATCCTCATTACTCTTTTTGGCTGTCCATGGTATTTTTAACATTCTTCTGGAAAACCACATTTCTGTGGCCTCCAGTGCCTTCCATACTTCTTTGCTAATTGTCCATGGCTCACTCCCATATGTCAAGATTGGTTCTATATTACACTGAAGAACTCTTTTTCTTACTTCCAATGACAAAGAATTGTTACATCCGTTGTTATTAATGTGCACAGGTATTTGCATTTATTGACCTGTTTTAAAACTGTTTCATTTACTTTGATCGTGCATTCTGAGGAAGCCCTTTTCTTTGAGACGACCATTACTTCTGTCTTTTTGGTTCTGTGACGAAATGGACGACCTTTATCGATCTTTGGTTCTCTCCGGTAGTATCGGTACATTTGTGGTACTGATTTCTATTATGTGCTGTCAATTATCGCACTTTGCGTTCTTTTCTTTCTTTCTTTCCTCGTTATTCTTTGCTAAGTAGCAGATATTTGATTTTAATCAAGTCACGCTGTAGGTGATAAATATCAAATTTGCAAGGTGCGCCTGATATGATACATCACATTTGCTGGGTGCTACCCAGATTTGTTGGTTATAGGCGCGGCAGATTAACACGTACATCGGCCAGCGTTATCGGCTTAAATTAACGATAAGACACGGAGTTTGCGCACTCATACGACAGATAACGAGATTACTGTCTGTGTGACACCTGTGGGCAGACAAGTGTGATATAATCGCTTCCGGTCACTTGGTTAAAAGTAATCATGGATTTATTAAATTTTAGACAATATGAGTCTACAAATGTGTTGGTGAGAGTGTATGCAAGGCATCAGATGTCCATATATGGTAATACGTGCCCTTTGCAGGCACGCACCTTATTTCACGTGAGACTATTTTGAAATATCACACCTTATCCTGCATAATTTGAAATGATTGGATCTTTCTGATTAGATTCATAACAACATTGAGGGGAATATAGCCTGACCATTTTCGCAGTTTTATCTCACTGTGAATTTCAAGCAAGCCAAGACAACACCAGACCTCGCCAGAGTGAAAAATGGATTCAAAATTCCTGTTTGATAACACTGACTAACAAAAAAAAACTTTTTTTTTTCTTTCTCTAACATTTCCATGTTTTTCTGGTCAATTTTAATGCGCTGTTTTTAAATCTGCAAACCGTTTTTCTCTATCAGGTCGGGATCTCTAGAAATACGCAATTGAGGTTTTTTAACAACGCATACAGTATTACAACATCATTCGTACAATAAGTATAACAGTTATGTAGGCTTGAATTTCTTTGCAGTCGACTTTCGTCGGTGAATCGCATGTGATACATCGCGATGAAGCATCCAACAATAATCGGCAAGCATGGTCACACTCCACCGTCATAATTTTCTCGAAGATAAGTGAAAGCTTTGCTCGTTTTATCATGAGCCCCAACTTTATATGTAACAGTGGTAAAATGAAGCTGTCTTTGTTAACTAATGGCTCGTGTATTACATTTTTATGCCCGAGCTGCATACGATCCTGGATAGGCCACACCTTTCTTGCATAATGTTCCTGTCTGTTGCGGCTGTCCCATTCACATCGGAAGCAACCAAATTTAGTATACCCAGTCTGCATGCCCGTGAGAATTGCAATGACCTTTAGGTCTCCACAAATCCGCCATTGGTAGTCATTGTACTTTATTTTTTCCAAACGTATAGCCATATTGTCATAAGTTTCTTTCATATGAACAGAGTAGGCGACTGGAATTGATGAAAATAAATTTCTGTTATGCAATAACACGGCTTTTAGACTAGTCTTCGAAGAATCGATGAAAAATCGCCATTCGTTGACTATGTGCTCATGACCGTTTACATCTTTGCAATAGCAAATGTCATCATCCATCTCAAAGTATTGAACAAGTTCTCTGTGTCTATGACAAAATTTAGATATCGGAGTATTGGGCGCTAAAAGATTCCATTCTTTGAGTCGCGAACCGAGTAATTCCGTGTGTCCTTTGGTAAGAGCGAGATCACGTATTAGATCTGAAAGTTCTGAATGGTTAATTAAGTAAACACCATCATTCAACGGTATGTAATCTGAGTAAGAATTAGTTTCTAAAGCAGGTAAACTATCACTTTCTGATGGTTCATTCACGTCCAGCGGATATTGTTCTGGTGGTACTTGGATCAGACACGTGATTGGATCATGAGGCACTGGTTTCGAAACCGATTCAATATTTGGATAAACCACAGACTTTCTAGTTTTAAAAGTGAAACCATGGATATTTGTCAAGCAGAAGTAACAATCAGTAGTGTGATTTGTATGTTCACGCCATATTACTGGCACTCCAAAAGGCATCGACTTATGCTTCGGCGATTTTCGTAACCAACCTGCCAATGTATCGAACAAACTGCATTTGGCTTCCAAGATTTATTTGCATCATCAACTTTCGAATCGAAATAAAGTTCATATGCTTTCTTTAGTAATGATGTAAAGTTTTTCTGGTCAACACGATCGGTAAAATATCCGCACACGTAACAGAACAGATCAGCCGAATTTCTACAACTTCTAGAAGCCATATTTTGCTCAGAATTATTTCAAAATACAGTAACTATTTGAAAAATCGCGTAACATATGTCATGCATCTTTTAGCAGTATAAAAAGTAGAATTATGTTGCTTTTTATTAATTTTTAATAAGTTATATAGTAAAAATGAAACGGAGCAAATAACGGTTTCCCAAAAATATATTTATTCACAAATATCTTAAGAACCCGACGTGATAGAGATAAACGGATTTCAGATTTGAAATCAGCGCAAGAAACTGACCTAAGAACACTTATTCTTATATAAGAAAGAAAAATGTTGTTTGTCAGTGTAACCGGACCTTTTATTGGAGAATCAGATAAGACTTAAAAAAGCACAGGAAATCTCTACACTTTAATAAGGAACACCGGGACTAGGAAACTGAAGAAACTCGGAGTCAGAGGGGGAATCTATGGTCAAAATTAAAGACATACCAGACACGTGTAAGAGAACGATTCGTCTCTTTTATTCCTCTGAGCAAAAAAAGTCTGTAGCCAAGGTTGGCGTAAGTAGTGCATTTTCATTCTGTTTTATTCCTAACATGTGAACTAACATATATATGTATTACCATGTCCAGTTTAATGTGTGAAACTCGCTATTGGATGTCAAAGTCATTTGGAGCTGGCAACCTCAGTATCTAGAATGATGATTCATGAACCACCACTGCAAAGGCTGGTGATTGCTTTATTGATAGTTTCGTAAAGAGAACTAAAAGCATAAAATAGTTCCAGGTTCCCTATGGAGCAGGGAGGGAAAGATGAAAGAAATGATGTACATTCTAAGCATAATACTTACATTTTCAAAGCAGTGTAAATGTCCCTATAAGCATATTCACTTCAAAATTAATGTAAGTTTTCAAGCTTTAAACCAGTGTAAATGTCTATGTGAAAATATTTATTTTAAATTAATAGAAGTTTCAAACTTTTCCACAAGTGTAAATGTAAATAAAACATAAATGAAGTTATATTGTGAACACTTTTCAAACAGTGGAGATGTAAATGTAAAACATATTATATCTGCACGTTTAACCTTTTCATTTAAATGTAATTGTTAAGTTACAATTTCGCGGGGGATTAAATTATTTGAGATCCTCACATGTGAGTCTAGTATTTTATAGACGCACATGTGAGCACATCTAAGTTTATTGTATGTCTTATTATTTGCGTGCCGCCGTGCACGATATTTGAATGGGATGGCGCGGTTTGTTGCGTCGATCTGTTGCCATCCAGCAATGATGCTTGAGGCAGAGCCCGATATTAGCCGTCTAGGAAAGACGTGTTTTGATGTACTTGCGCTAGGTCTAAGGGAAGACAAGCAGTTGATGTTATTATAATTATTTTAAAGACGAAGAAGCCATTCTTGAAGCATCCTACCAAGAATCGTTCCAGAATATACATTTAGCCAAAACATGGCTCATTTTTTAAGTGTCTCACCTCAGACGCTTGACCTCCTGCAATGTTATGGCAGAGCTTCGGCTGAACCCAATGTGTCCAGCCGCTATTGCGACCCTCTGATATCAGGAAGGGATTGATATTATAAAGTAATAAATATACACATAAAGAAGGTGATCGTGGTCCGTTCGATAGACCAATTTATATTTATCCAGCCGTTAACCTGGAGGTCATAACGACTAGTGATGTCAATCAACGGTCAGGTTTATTGTTATATATGCCAATGCCTATTTGATGATGTACTTTGCCATGAAACATGTTGATGCCACTATACCTGCCTATGATGTCGATGTCTTCACGTGTAATAAACTGTGTCGTCAACCAATGGGTCCAGTATACTTTTCCTTATCAATTGGTCAGCTTTATGACCCTATCGTTACAGTGATGTTCATCTTGTCACCATTGGCCTATCCCTACGGCCCACAATAACATTCGCGTTAGAAAGAATACGTCGGATACATACAGTAAACCCGACAGGCCATAACCACCACAAAACACAAGGTAACAGCTGGTGGCCAGTATGGGGAAAACTGGTTCAAATGAAGACGTATCAACTACATTCGTTGTCAAGTTCCAATATGCGTCAAGTCACAAGTAAACGCAATCAATTCAACCACTTTATTGAAGTCTGATGTTTAACGGTCGACCTTGCTGACTTCTGTAATGATGATGATGATGTTCCAGCCATCGTTACCTATCGACGTAGGACCACTGCACGTCTTTTGGCTCACCATGCAACGCCCGATTCCTATCGTTATCATTTTTGCGAGGACCGGGATCTTGTAAAGATAAGTGGCCTTTTTTGTATGTGCACCTTGCCACTGTTGCATGTTTTTTGTCGAGCCTTTCTTTAGTATGTCCACATTTCTTCTTAGTGTTCTATGCTCCATGTTCCATGCAGGAAGGTTGGGTGGAGACTTACGTTGGGGTACATCCCAGTTTCAAACCAGGGCCCACGTAAGCGTTCTATAGAAATTTTTGCAGATTTCCCGCAGTGGAAATTCCAGCATATATTTGATGAAGGATTTCGGTCCAATGTGTTTGGTTGTCTGTGACACCATTTGTTTAGACGTGACGTACTGTTGTTATTGTTGTTATTGTAATATTTTTCTCTGTGCCTGAGTTTCATGCTTGAATTTGTTTGTAATTGTCATTCTCCATCTTGCTATCCCTGATTTCTATACAAATTTACTATTTATACACTGTACTGTTGCTTGTCTAGTTTCTATTTTTGCAGTATCATTGCATTTTTTGCAATAGTTTTTCTTTATTTCTGCTTTATTACTTATTTGATTCTGCGAACGTTGTCATTTGTTCTTGGGTATCTCGTCTTTGTATCAGTTGTACTCCGTACCTTCATCATGTATTTCTTGTCTTATATGCTCTATTAACTTTTTTTTAATGCATAATTTAATGATTGATTGATAATTAGGTGATAATATTTGCTCTCCTTACATTAATAGAAATTTATACACAGGTTCTGTGGACAGGAACTTGTCACACATTAATTAGGGGATAATTGTATTTTCTTAAAGAAAAATTTAAGTGAGTTAACTGCTAACAAATTAGACATGATGTCTACTCTGGAGGATCTTCTCCAGGATAGTGAGGATTATGGATTACAAGGCCCAGATCTTGAAGAATTTGTGATGAACCGTGTCTTATGTCAGGCGGCATCAGATCTGGGGGATTTTGCGAATTTTTTTTTTCATTTTGTTCATCATACGTTCATTGCTAAGGAACTAGCAGATTTACTGCGTGTGGAACTTTGTGTTTTTCTGGGACGATATATCCATGTACAACATGGTCATGTATTAAAAAACGTACGACATGCTATACTCGACAACGATGTTCATGAGAATCAGATAAAGGACGCTTATCGATGTAAGGAAAAGGCTCTTACTAGTGAGCTAGAACAGGTAAAAACAGACTATGAGAAATTCAAAGTTGAGGCCCAGAGACGTGAAGATTCAAAGACGGACACGATTCGTGCTCTATTGGATGAGAATGCAGATCTACATCACCGACTTGACGAGAAACAAACAGTATTTCCCGAGAAGGTTGATGAGCTTATGAATAGCCATTACAGCGCTATTGAGGCACTCAAACTGGAACTTGAACAAGAAAAGGCCAAAACTATGGAATGTGTCAGTATACACTATAGAAATTGTACTGCTGACTCAAACTGCTGCGGCAGAACACAAGGTTAAAGATTTAGAGATTGAGGATAGGATTACTAAAGAGAAGATTCTTACTTCTCAGTTACGTGACTTAAAGACAGATTACAATAGGCTTCAGGTTGAAACCCAAGATAAAATACGCAAAGCCCTTGCTGAGGAAAAAGAAATTACAGAATTAGCGATTACGAAACTTCGTAACAGAGTCGATGGTCTATTGGATGTTGTCTTAAACAACAAGGTGTTATCTGCAGTCAAGGTTGACAATGTTAGACATAAATTTGATGATCAACACTTCACAAAAGCAAAGAGTCAGCACCAAGCACTCAACGCTGATAGTCAGCAGGTTTTTCGAGGCAAATATAATTTTTCCACGACTTGTTTCTTATGCAAGGGTTTCCTCTCGTAACAGTTCTGACTATGATGAGGGTGGGTCATGGCGTAAGGCCGATGATAGATATATCACCATGACAATATATCAACCACATGAAAACAATAGTAAGAAATGTACTTTTAATAGCCATTGTAGACAAAATAAGGTTCAAAATGAGAGACAAATTCATAACGATTATGGTCAGTCCGACTAGAGTAATAAACATGGTTGTGAAATTACAATTGCAGTTAGTCAGGATTCTACATACCATGTTAACAGTCATCAGGCAGAGCCTGAAGGGAATGTGTTACGACATGCGCAATCTGTCTACTTGGCAGTTGGTGATAATACTGCTCAGAAGGAGAATAATAGGGATAAACAGAATTGTACTACGGTTGCGCCATGCAGGGAAAAACATCATATGTGTCTTAATTCTTCTTCGCGCTTAGCTCGCACGACACATGATAAATTTAATGATTCTCGGGCTCAGTTACGATCTGGTCGAGATCATATTTCACTGAATCGCACTGTTCTGGTGCGCAACATCCCATCTCATACAATTTGGTATGCACTTAAGAAATTGTTTCAGCAAGTCGGGAAGTGTTGAATTTGTTCGCATGTTCGAACTTCAAAACTCTCATCAACAACTTGCTTTTGTCCGCTTTGATAACTATTGTGACGCTCACAGAGCTGTTAAATTCAAACATGGTTCGCTTTTTGCACACCATCCTCTAGACGTGCAACTCGTACAAAACTCTGCACCACGCACTTTATAGTTGCGTTTGTGGGTGCGTTCTTCTTCATTCTTTTCGGGATGTTTTGTACTTGTCCATGGTGTATTCTACTATTGCCGATACTTCTTTGTACTTGATTTCATCTATGTCTTGCATATTATCATTTCTTTATTTTCGGATATCCAGCCACGTTCGTGACAGCTGCTTTTGTGCAAAGACTAGTGTTTTCTTTGCCAAATGTACGGACTTCGTTCTTAGTACATTTATATATCTTGTGGGTATATTTACCTTTCTTATTGGGCCGGTTAGCTCAGTATCTTCTTGTTTTACGACTTTTTGTCGTACTCACTGCTTTCCGTTTAAACTTCGACGCCGGTCCAAATTCACCACTGTCTGTTTTTACATCTTTGTTGTATATTTCATGCTTTTTTCTTTGCCCAGTACACAGGCTATGACTTCAGTTCAACCTTTTAAAGTTATGCCGTTGTCACCTGAGTTTCCTTTCTCTTACACGAAGACTAAGATAGTCAGTCATCCTTACACTCTTATCGATTTTCTTTTTGACGTCGGTATCATTTGTATATTCATGACTTCTCTATACGTCATTTCGCTCATTCAGCTGATTATTTCGTGCTGTTTCTTGTGCCTGTATTTTATGCACAGCATTGTTCTCAGCGCGACTTACTACTCACGCTGTTGTTTTTCACGGACATATGTTATTATGTCGTCCCATATCGTTGAGCTTTTCATCTATACACTGCTACCCTTTCTCATTTCTTGAAGAAAGGTTCGCCTATCATGTTGCAGTGGTTGCAAGTTTGCCAGGCCACATTCGGTAGGATAATATTAATATTTTCATCAACTAACATCCTACGGTTACCAAACAGAAATTTTCATTTTACTATTCGCAGAGACGTCTCCTCGATGGGAATCGGAGCTGTTCTGCTGCATGATTATGCGGGTACTCCCCAACCTGTACTACATGTCTCCCGACCATTGACTGAAGATGAGCTGCGCTACTCTGCGATAGACCTCGAGATGTTGTCCATTGTCTGGTCAATACTGCAGTTCAAACGCTATCTTCTTGGCGCCAGATTTATCATCGAGTCGGACCAGCTACAAATTATTGGACTTCAGAGTACGGACTTCATGAATTTCATGTCTGCTCGAGATGCCATCGCCTTACAGCCATTCCATTTCTCCATACACGCAATCCGGGGTTCCGACAATGTCATGGCCGACATCCTGTCTAGATGTCCACAAGAATCTCCCGGGCCGCTGAACAACTAATCTTGTGCCGCCATTGCGCTACTGCATAATCGCTTTTGTACTTCGGATTTCATTTGACGTCACCATGTACTACTTTTCTTGCGATACCATCGCTTGTGTATGTGACATCTACATATCCGCCACTGATTGGCTTTTGTCCACATTTTTACTGACTAGACTCTACTGACTATATTATCATATTTCAATATGGTGTTATTTCTGTCGATGTAGGCTTTATCTTCATTGATGGACTTATTAGAGCGATATTATATCGATGATATAGAACAGTCGCCATGTAACTTTCCGCGAGTAGTGATTGTTCACTAACAATTTTCTTCGAACGTAATAGTATTTGACTATTCATCGCGTGTTTAATTACTGACATTATTTTTATATTGCAACATTTTCATTCAGGAACACTTAGTTATCATATTTTGTCTATGTGATTATTTTCATTGTTCACATGCCGCGTTTCCATTCTTTCTGATTTCCACATTATCTGCACGTGTACTATACCTAGCTTCTACCATAATTTTTAATAGGTAGCGCGACTATAGCACCTAATTTGTGCAATTGATTATTTAATGATACCATAATTAGTGCTTAATGATTTACTTCACTTACTTTATTTCCCCCATCATACTCTTTTCGGAGTGTTGATTACTTCTTGTGTTTTAATTTGGGCATTGATTTTTGTTCGTTCTGTTTTCCCACACTTGCGTTTATGCTCATACATACATACATTACACAACTCATTTTTGTTATCAGGTTGACATGTTTTATCATCTCTAACGATTACTGTCCCTTGTTTCGCCTTTTATGATCTTTCTCCATCTCCTGTCATTTCATTTACCACTTATTGGTTTATATGTCGTACATAGTTGATCTATGTCCCCTTTCTTTTGTTTGAATTTGGTGTTTGATTCTATGTACACTCTTCCATCCCACTATTATTATTTTCTTAATACTGACTTCACATATAGGATAGTTATCTGTTGTTTAGATGGAATTTGATTGACCTCACTGTTCTCTTCGGTATAATAATCATCGGGGTCGATGTAAGCTGTTAAGTTACAATTTCGCGGGGGATTAAATTGTTTGAGATCCTCACATGTGAGTCTAGTATTTTATAGACACAAATGTGAGCACATCTAGGTTTATTGTATGTCTTATTATTTGCGTGCCGCCGTGCATGATATTTGAATGGGATGGCGCGGTTTGTTGCGTCGATCTGTTGCCATCCAGCAATGATGCTTGAGGCAGAGCCTGATATTAGCCGTCTAGGAAAGACGTGTTTTGATGTACTTGCCCTAGGTCTAAGGGAAGACATGCAGCGGATGTTGTTATAATTATTTTAAAGACGAAGAAGCCATTGTTGAAGCATCCTAATAAGAATCGTTCAAGAATATATATTTAGCAAAAAAACGGCTCGTTTTTTAAGTGTCTCACCTCAGACGCTTGACCTCCTGCAATGTTATGGCAGAGCTTCGGCTGAACCCAATGTGTCCAGCCGCTAGTGCGACCCTCTCATATCAGGAAGGGATTGATATTATAAAGTAATAAATATCTACATAAAGAAGATGATCGTGGTCCGTTCGATAGACCAATTTATATTTATCCAGCCGTTAACCTGGAGGTCATAACGACTAGTGAAGTCAAGCAACAGTCAGGTTGATTGTTATATATGCCAATGCCTTTTTGATTATGTACTTTGCCACGAAACATGTTGATGCCACTATACCTGCCTATGATGTCGATGTCCTTACGTGTAATAAACTGTGTCGTCAACCAATGGGTCCAGTATACTTTTCCTTATCAATTGGTCAACTTTATGACCCTTTCGTTACAGTGATGTTCATCTTGTCACCATTGGCCTATCCCTACGGCCCACAATAACATTCGCGTTAGAAAGAATACGTCGGCCACATACAGTAAGCCCGACAGGCCATAACCACCACAAAACACAAGGTAACAGTAATGTAAAGCTAAAGCTATTCAGTTTAAATTTGAAGGAAGTTTTATCCCGAGGGATTAAATTTAATTCTCATCGAGGGTAAATTCTGACATGGGATGGTAGAATAGAAGAGGGGGGCACATAAATGTGTCGGAAAAACGCCATACTGAGAAGAGCGTTTCGTTTCTATTTCTATTACCAGTTATCGGTGGTACCAGCAGAAAGTACTATCTCTGGAACCAAGTGAAGGTAGAAGTGGACTGACGTTTTGCGAGACGCCATCATAAGAGGGTCTTAGAGACAGACGCAGAACCAACTTGGCCGTTACTCCTTGACGTTCTGGGAACGTGCGGCGCCTGAACTTTGACCAGAGATGAGTGAGAGTAGAGTGAAAGGAACTGACCCAGCGGGAGAAGAAACTACCATTGGTAGCTAAGTGAAAATATCCGCTGCCAAAAGTGATCTCCTTTATTCAGTTAAATCCCATCCGAGTGATGAAATTCTTTCCATAAATATTCAAATTATTTTCCAGCTGTTAAAACTTAAAGTGAGTATTAAATTTGGTTATTTGTAAGGTTACAAATTTAACTTTGATTCAATCCTTTTAAATGTACTACATGTTTGTCTCAGTCAAAGTTACTAAACACACACTCTAAACAGATATATATATATATATATATATATATATATATATATATATATATATATATATATATATATATATATATATATATATATATATATATATATATTGAAGCACATTAAAAACGCACCACTATTATATATACTGATGCCGAGAAGCTGGCAAAAAAAAGTGTGGGAATGGATTTTCCCCGTGTTTGCCATGAGGTAGAGAGCGAATGGCTGCTGGAATGGAAAGTGCAAGATTCAATCCATGGGTGTGTGTACAGACTACATGAAAACGATGAAAGTTACACGTGCAACACGATTCTCAACAGCTATGACCCTGAAAATGTGTACGCGTTGTGGCAGTATACTCGGTATAAAAAGGCCGTTGAGGCAAAATACCCAGTACATGTGCTTGAAATGCCACGACTATCTGAAAACGACCGCCAACGAGCCATTGGTATGTTGGAGACCGGAATGAGCTCGCGGGCCATTGCCAGAAGGATGAATTGCCACCACAGCACTATTGTACGTCTCAATGAACGTTACGGAACCACTGGCAGTGCCCGGGATAGACTTCGGAGT
>JAMPIV010013938.1:0-80000 GCA_024509875.1 Oreohelix idahoensis | reverse complement strand
TAATTTTTGAACACAGCTCAACTGAGTGGTTGCTAGTTTGTTTTTTAAAAATAGGATAAAGTAAGTTGTCGAATATTCTTAGTGGGGTTTTTGGGAAGAGACGGGTGAGCTGAGCGATAGTCTCACGCGGTGAGTTCGCATGAGTAATTTTTACTGAGCTGTTCTGAGAGGCGGTAATCTCGAGACAGTGCGTTCCTGATAGAGCTTCGGGATGGTCGTTATCTATCTCGCTAGTGTGTTCCAGTGGATATTTTTTGTGAAAGGAGATTTTGATAGATATTGAAGATATTTTGAGGCCCTGAGTTGTACATGCCATTATTTCATATTCATATTCATGTGATGGATTTTTGCAATTGAAGGGAATGCTGTTTCTCCCAGGGGATTTATTATTTAAAGCCACGGATCACGTTGGCTCGTTGATGTATTATATTCATATTGATTCAAAGCCCTGGAGTATGTTGGCTTCGGCTATACTACTGTAAACTGCGATATATGCAGTCCCTTTGATGGATATTTTGCTGCGATTAGTATGGAATGTGAGCTGCTTTGTTCGGCAGACTATGTATTTGGGATTTAGTAACTGTAACTGAGTTTCCAGGGATTTACTTACTTGATGCTTCATATTTTGCTGTAAACTGTGTTTCCATGATGTCTTCGTGACTGTGACGTTAATAAACGGTGTAGAACGTTATACTAGTTCCTGCTTCCTGATCCAATGTTGCTATGGGTGCGTGAGTGTGCTATGGATACTTAATCATACTTATGACATTCGCGTATCTTGATGTATACATATTTACACACCTGTCGGCCACCCGTAAGCCCGACCATACTGACTTGTCATTGTCAGTGACCCAACACACACCCACCACCATAAACATTCTGCTGAGGTTGTTAAAGAAAATAAAGTTTAGCTATAAAGTGGTGAGCCAGTTTTATAGGGCCCTATATTATCCACAGAAGGAACAGTATTCCCCAGATCAGCGGAGTATATCAGCGAAATATATTAACATTTGGCTTCCTCCACTAACGTCAAGTACTGAGCCAGTAATACGGTGTGTTTGACATTGTACCTCTACAACTGCAGGGAGTTCAGGTACATATTTGCAGTGTTTCCTTCTATACGTATGCCACAAGTCAAGACTTGCAGTGTTTCCAGTTCTTCTGTTTGTATGCCGGTTTTCAAGTAGACGTCAAGCAGTATTGTCAAGAACCAGAGAAGAGACGAGTTCCAGTACCTTTCGGCGTTAGATTTCTTCAGACTGTGTGATGCCTATCGTTTTGGCGGAAAGGACGGGATTGTTTTCTTTTTGCAAGATAAGTGGTTTTTGTTTTGTAAACTGTGCCACTTTGTGTATATGTGGAACGAGCCTTCCTCTTTTATATGTATTATCTGTTCTATATTCTATGTTCCATGTTTAAGCAGGGTTTGGTTGGGAGGTCGATCTGACAAACGAGGTTCATCTCGAAGCTAATTCGGGCTCTTGTCAGATGTTCTATAGGATTTAGTTTGTGAGTGTCAATTGAGCGATAATTCCGGTTCAAGGCTAAAAACCTTGCTGAAGTTCAGATCGCTACTTGTCTCTTACGACAGTAATTGTTTAGGTGTGACGAACTGTTTCATTGTTGTTATCGTAGTATTTTTTCTTCTCCGTACCTTAGTTTCTCGATTATTTCGTTTGTTGTTGTCATCCTCTATCTCTCTATTGTTTATTTCTATACACATTTTTTGTTTATACACTGTGTTGTTATTTGTCTGGTCATTCTATTCGCAGTGTCATTGCACTCTTTGCAATATTTTTTCTTTGGTTTGCTTTCTTACTTTAGTTGATTCCTGCGAACGTGGTCATTTGTCTTTTATATTTTGTCTTGGTAACTCTTGTTTGCACTGTATATTTTTTTTTTCTCTGTGTGCTCTACCTATATTATAAGGCATATTTATAGGAAATTAATATCATTGTTAACAGTTAGAAGGTAATTCTGTAAGTTCTATGCACAGGAACTTGTTACACAGCAATTAAGGGATAATTTCAATTTGTTGGAGAAATATTTAGCTGTGTGAGTTGGAAACTCATATAAAATGTCTACATCAGACATAATGTCCGCGCTGGAGGATATTCTCCAGGATGGTAGGGACTTTGAACATTTACAAGGCCCAGATCTGGAAGATCATGTACTAAACCGTTTCTTATGTGGTATGGCATCAGATCTTGAGGAGTTTGTGGATATTAATTTTCGGTCTGTTCCTCACATAATTATTACTAAGGAACTAGCAGATTTAATGCGTTGGCATCTTCGTGTTTTTTGGCAAGGTACCTCCATGTGCCGCATGGTCAGAGATTGAAAAACATTCACCACGCTATACTCGATGACAATGTTCAAGAGGAGCAAATAAAAGACAAAAAACGAAGTGAACGGAAAAGGGTGAATTTTTTAGAAAATATTTGCTGAGGAGAGTAAACTACATGAGACAGTGTCCAATCTTACAAGGGATCTACACAAATTGAACTTGGAACTTTCTGGTTCACAAGCTGCATTGAATTCAGCATTGTGTAAGATTAACGATTTGGAAGCTCAGATGGAAGATAAGCGTGTCGAAGTGAAAAATCTCACGCAGAAAGTTCAAGAAAGGAAGGAGATGTGTGAGGAATTAAAAGTTTTGGCCCAGGAACATGATAAGTCACAAATGGAAAGACTTATAAATCTATTGAATGATAATGCAGATCTCAGTCGCCAACTTAAAGAGAAGAATACTGTATTTCCTGAGAAGATTGATGAGCTTATGAATAGCCATGATAGTGCGATTGAGGCACTTCAACTGGAACTGACACAGTTGAGGGCACAGGCTGCTCAAGTCCGGGGTCTTCAGGTTCAGGTGGCCCGTCTTCAGCCACATATGGAGGAGGCACAAAAGAAGAGATTAAAGAAATTGGCACGACAAAGGAGAGCAAGGAAAGAAAAGGATGAAAAAAAGAGATCAGAAGAATTAACGATGGAGAGAGAAAACAATTGCAAAGATTAAGAAATCGTTCACGGAGGAGAGGTGCAAAATTTTGACATCTGATAATTTAAATAAGAGGTAAAGTGAAGAGATTTCACTCAGAAATGTAGAAATTACCGAATTAAGAAAAAGATTTGATGGATTATTAGATATGGTCTTAAACAACAAGAGGTTGTCTATTGTCAATGTTGACAGTGTTAGACATAAAGTTGATTATCAACACGTCACAAATGCAAAGAGTCAGCCACATGCACTAAATGCTAACCATAACATCAAACATGGTGTACACAAATCTTTTCGTGGCAAATACAATTTCCCACGTACCGGGTACTAACGATACTGCCTCTTATAAGAATGATTCTTGGCGTCAGGCCAACAAAAGTAATCCGATTGTAACAGTCAGTCTTGTAGATCACGGTAAAAACGTTGATAAATTTCATGTCAAGGCTCCACAGATCAACCGTGCATCGACTTTTCAAAGTTATGATAAAATTGTAACAGGGGACAAAACTATTAGTACTCGTTCCCAAAATAATACCCATTATGTTGGTAACAATAAGGATTCTTTAATTCCTGTACACAGTGGTTTCGCTTATGCTGTTACTCATCATACTCAGCACAGACAGTATGATGTACCTGTTAAGCACATTGCAACAGGCAAAAATAAAAACAATTTTGCTAGGAGAGATAATCGTGATTTTAGACAGTACCAAGGGAGTCCATCACGTAGTGATTTTCCTTCTCCAAGAAACTGGAGACAATTTAACGGACCTCAACATTTTGGTTCTAACAATTCTGGAAATTATGGTAGGGGTAACTACACTAGAGATTATCAACCTTACAATAATTTTTCTCGGAGACAACAAAACCCATCTAATAGATATTTTGATCAAAGGGGAAATAGTAATCGCAACAATGCTAACTGGGGCTCAAAACATAACAATAGTCCCAAAAGAAATAATAGTAGTGATAGATCTCGATATAACGGTAGATCTCCAAATGATAGATCGCATCGCCATGCTAACTTTGCTCAACAGGTTCCCCAAATTATTGATAATCAGGGTAATAATGGTAATAGTGTCTCTAATACTACTGCTTGCTCTGCTTTTGATTTCGAGAGAGCATCTCAGAGCCCTGAGTGCACAACTTTATTCCAGCCTACAACGGTGACGACCTTGAGTTGCGGTCATCCTGTAAACACACAGACGTGGGAATCTATCACAATGAATTTATATGTATTTGAAACGAGCTGACCAACGCACTGATTTAGTTCAAGAGAGAGATTTTTATTATTATCATCAAAAAAAATCTTCTCATAACACCAAAAAATACATCAAGGAAAAACATATACAAATAGTCATAAAATTTAAGAAAAAATGCTACAAGGATGATAGCCCCCCGTTATGATCTTAGCTCTAGGTTTAGCCCACAGCCCCGTTAAGAGAACAGATGATGGCCCAAAGAGTTATAGATACGTAGGGTTTAGGCTAAGAGTTTTTCTTCTTTTCTCGTAAATGTATGCACAGAGTTGAATAATCTGATTTAGCCTAAGAAGTAAAGAAACTCTAGCAAATAGTAACAAATTCTGCAGGTTAAACAAAAAAGAATTAAGACAGTAAATGGGTGACAATCTATAACTGTAAAATAACACTCTGATCTGCGTACACTCATTCATTCAGCCATGGCCATGGGTAGACAGTTATACTCACAACTTTGCTCGCTGCCTCTGGGAACATACTCAATTCTAGGACCTTCACACAGACCCGAAAATGCAGTCCTTGACCAAGAAATCCCCAGTTCCAAAAGACGTACTAAACTCTCAGGGAACGATTCCTTGGGTGTTCTAATTTTTTCGAATGTCTGATTAAGTCACATAAAATATTGTCCAGGCACGAAAGTTAGCAGAGCACAATGTCATTAGCTTTGGTTTCTAGAATTTAAGGAATGTCGGATCGGTGTCTACTTTCAGGAAGTTACTATATTTGGTCGCCACAGTACTAGTCAAAACTCTGTCGGAATGTTTCTGATCTTTGCTTGCCACAACGGGCTGAATTGTACTGAAGAGTTATTCTGGAAGAATTAATTCTGGCGCGAAGGCCTCTTACTTCATTTAACTGTTACAGTTCAGGTAATGAAAGTGATTTGTTTCTTCCCAAATAAAGTTCACGTACTAGAACGCTGGTAAAGTTTGGTACCACCACCGTTTCACTATATAAAAGAAAGAAAGAACACATATCAAATAATTTTACAATATGTACCCACTATAACTTACATTATTAAACCGCAAGTGTACTGCTTGACTTATCATTTAAATTTCCCGTAAAGTAAGTTATATCTTAAAAAAAAAATCATCAATCCCCATGATTTTAGGAACACGTGCGTGTTCCGTCAACATCTCATGAGGTTTCTAGCATTTGTAAGTTAGCTTAGAAAATTATGATCTCGTCTGATTTCTTAGCAGTAAAATTTAACTTCATTATAGCTACATTATTGTTTAGTAAGCTAAGATATAATTTATTCTGCTATCCACTGAAACACGTCACTAGAAAATAATACAGACTATATAAATTTGGCACTCTGCGCAAAATCTAACTAGTGAAATATGAAATAAGCGACTTAACACTTTATCATTTCACAAAATACTAGATATAATATATATATTACCTCACACAGAACTACAGGTAGTCGCACAACTTAAGAATTATATGCTGAATATTTAAGGAAGTCTAGAAGTTCGACAAATTGCCGAAACAAACTGAGAAACTTCGCTAACAGCTATTCTGTTTCGAACAACCTGTCTACTGCGAATATAGGAGCGAGAATGAAATTAAAGTTTCAAACTCGGGCCAATATCTTAAAATCAGACAAAGGGCCTAAACTTATTTCGCCAAGCGAAATTATCTCCCCTACTCCCAACATTTACGTCAGCTTAACGCGTGACGTAACTGCCACCAGTGACCGAGAAATGCGCGTGACAGTTGCAAATCTCAGACAACCGTCTACAACTGCGTCGTACAGATGCCGGGTTTGACACCTTAAGCTAGTGGCAGGTGAACAAAATGGTAGACCAAAAGTCTGCTCTATGTCCAGCGAAACGAATTTCTCACACCTCAGGCCCCGAAATCTGGTCGGGCCGCACTCTGACCGGGGAAAACTGCAGACGTATGTCTGGCGAGAACCGTATCTCCACAGCTATCTGCGCGACTGACATCTGATGCAATAAGGTTACTAGTCAGTATGAGAAAGAAAAACGATGATGGGAAAGAAATATATTTTTCGCAACGAATGATGCGAAAAAATACAGGAAAAACAAGTACGGAAAAGTAATAAAATGAAAGGATTAGGGTGAGAGAATAGGAAGAAGATGTAGGTAATTTAATGATATAAAGACCCACGTGACAGTATTGTACATTGAAAAGGTGTTTTTTCTGACATTATGATGTATTTTTTTCTTTACCCAGCGCTTGATTGTGCGATAGGGGGTAACTAGGTATAGCGATATTATTAATGTTGATGTCTATAATAAGTTCATCATTGGTAATTTATAAGTTTATTAACTTGATTATCATGCATATTATGCTATTTTTAGATGGTAACTAGTTATTTGTTCATTGGTATAGATATGCATTGTTTTTTCTAGTATATGTTGTTTTAGCTGACTGGGATTATTACGCGTGACGGATGAGTGACAGAATAGAATTCGCATTATATTTCATTGTGTGAAATTATACAAGTGACTAGTGTTAATAGCATGTGACAAAACAACAGACGCCGAAAATCAAATAGCTAGTAGTGACAGGCGATTTTGTTAAAGTGCGCGTATGGATAAATTCAATAATAATTGACTTTGTGCGCTGTTCATTTTCTCGCGGGCAATAACGGAGGAGGGCGCATACCATTTTCCCCGTTATGCCATAGCGGAAAACTTACGTGTGGATAGGATAGTAGCATTTAGTTTTTTCATAAATGTTCTTTTCTTCCTAAATAGTACCTGAAAAAAACCCAGCGGCCAGCGGTCTTAATTTTGGTCTTCGACTTTTTGGGCTAGTTCGGTCCTCTTTCTTCATTCAGAGAAGGATTAATGGTGTCTTCTTCTTGGCTTACAAGTCCCAAGTTCCTTCGTGAACCGGGTGGGAAAAAGAGACAAATAAACATTAATTTCAAATCTTAACTGGACTGTACCTTCATTCATAACCCTCCACTCCCAAAGGAGGCCTTCAACGAACACATGCCAAGTCCTCCTGTCACGTGCCATCATCTCAAGTTCCTTCCACGTTCTCCTTATCATTTTCATCTCTGTTTCCAGCTCTCTTCTCCACGTGCTTCTTGGTCTACCTCTGCCTCTCTTGCCCTGGGGGTTCCAGAACAATGACTGCCTTGTAATGCTATCAACATGTTTCCTCAGTTTGTGTCCTATCCATCGCCATCGTCTTCTTCTCATCTCTTGTTCCACTGGCACTTGTCTAGTTCTTGTCCTCAGTTCCACGTTGGTAACCTTGTCATACCATTTTAATCCCTCTATTCTACGCAAGCACCCATTTATGAAAGTCTGTAGCTTTTTGGTAGTTGTCTTTGTTGTTCTCCATGTCTCAGAGCCATACAATAGGACTGACTTCACATTTGAGTTGAAGATTCTTATTTTCGTGTTGGATCCGATTTCTCTTGATCTCCATACATTTCCCGATGCAATGAAAGCTCCCCTTGCTTTTTGTATTGTTATTTTGATATCACTGTCTGTCCCTCCAACTTTGTCTATATTGCTGCCAAGATATGTGTACGATTTTACATTTTGCATTGGTACTTCTTCAAGAACAACCCTGTTTTCATTACCTGCATTTATTCTCATTATCTTTGTCTTTTCCCTGTGTATTTTCAGACCCAATTGCTGTGACCTCTCATCGAGTGTTTTCAATTTGTCCTGCATCTGATTACGGTTATGGGACAGAAGAGCCAAGTCATCAGCAACATCTAGATCATCCAACTGCTTAGTCAGAGTCCACTGGATTCTATTTCTGTTGTGTGTTGTTGATGTTCTCATAACCCAGTCTATTGCTAATAAGAAAAGAAATGGAGACAAGAGGCACTGGGCATACGAAAGAACTTATATTCCTGACGTTTGACAGTCGTATCAACGGAGTGATCCAGAAAGTTACGCTGTTTCAAAATCAGCACTCACCATAGAGCCAGCCAATAGGATTTACCATCATCATTTTTTTTTACATATTGTAACATTTTTCTTAGCAACCAGATGTTTTGCAATAATGGAATTATTTTTCTCCTTTTGCAACTGTGAACGTCCAGAGCACGTCTTGCTTTAGTAACTATCCGCGGTGACCTTTGTTTCATCCAGGGAAAATTAAACCACCAAATTTGGCGTCCACCTTGTAATTATTATTCGATATATAGGCTGGACTGGGGCTAATTTGGAAACCCACCTGACAGTATAGGTTCAGGAACTATTGTATTTTTTTCACGGGATATCAACACCACGATTGGGTAAGCGAGATTGTTTGTGGCCACGTATGACAGAGAGAGAGAGAGAGAGAGAGAGAGAGAGAGAGAGAGAGAGAGAGAGAGAGAGAGTGAATATTTTCATTTGTTACAAGCATTGTACTAACTTCTTTTTTTTTATTTCGCTAGACTTGTGTACTTTACTGAGTAGTAATTTAGTGTGAACAGGTTCTTCACAGTCTATTCTGTAACCTAGTGCTAATCTTTGACCTTTGGGTTATTAACTTCTTTTGGGATCCTTTCTCAACAAGGGGGAGGGCACTTATTCGGGTATTTTCATGTCTGTAAACATGATTTTATTGATTTCTCTATATACTTGATGTTGTAAAATTTAATGATAATAAACAACAAAAAGAACTTAACTTTGTGTGTTGGTCAGACCCATATCCATTAAGCATAGTTTTTCACGTTTGTGTGTCTTGTTGTCACATAATTGTGTGTTTGTGTTTAGTTTAACTTATAGTTCTAGATATAAGGAGGTACTAGATTGTTGTTGGGGTCGTTCATTCTAGTGGTAAAGAACTTCATTACGCGAATGGTTGCAAAGGAACAAAAATGTCAGAAAATGTTCTTCAAAACGAACTCCAACAAGTAGTGTTTAACTGGTCACTTACTGGCAGCACACAAGTCTGTGATGACTGTACATATATTTTATTTAACGTGACACATACGGAGTGGAACAGACAAGACGATCATGGTTACAGATTACAGATGCAAATGTCATACTTTAAAGTTGCTGATCATACTCTTAAATTCTTGGAGATTCTTCAACAATCAAGTCCTCTTCTATCCAAGTGAGCTGAGGATCACTTCTGTTACCCGCTAATATACATTTACAATGAAGTCCGTTGACCTTCTTCCAAGGACGTCTATCGTGGTAAACGGATTCATGTTCAAGGATCAATCTTTGATATCATACCCGTAAAATTCCCAGACTTTCTTCATACAATACTTATGTAGCATATATATAATCCAGACAAAGTCATACACGGCAATACAATCAGGTTAGAGTCTTCTGTGACTAACCTCTCCCAAAATCCATGCCATGACTTTGGAATTGGCCTCGAAGGTACGGCATATTTCGTCCTTGTTTCAAAACGTGTGTGAGAGTGAAGCATACCTGAAATCAATTAACTTCAGTTAGAAAAGTTTCCTCGTAGGTATCCTCCCTCTACGGTAATTCAAACAAGGCAATCGACTCCGTTTGTCCATTCTAGGAATGACATACTACGATGGATTCCCGCTAGACCATAACTAGGAGCGGCCTGATACTTCAATTAAAAATCGATAAACATTCAATGTGAAATGGGGCGACACTTACATGATACTTCCACTATTGGCTTCGACATGAAGACCAATATATATATCAATAGAAATAATGGCTTCCACCAACTTGCCACGAATACAAGAAATATTCCACGGACATCAACATGGTCCGTACTGCCCCATACAAAACATGACGACACAATCCCTAAACTAGGTTACCCGTGCGTCCAAAGCAACTCACACTGCATTGTGCACGTCAGTGCGTGAATCAATCGAACGCACAAAATGTACCAGAAATGAAAATAGCTGATCTTAACTAATTTTGGTGTGCTGAAAACGAAAATGACATTAAAAAATGTTGATTGGCTCTAGTTTTCAAGATATATGCTACTAGTTTATTTAATAACGGTCAATTTATATATATGACGCAACTGTTGTGGGCGATTGCATAATTTTTTCTAATGACCAATAAAAATGTAATTAGAAGTTGATGATGCAATCCTACCTATGATTACATCACCTTTGTGTATAAATATCGTATCTCTGATAAAATTGTGCCATTAGTTAGTGCATGGTCCCTCCAATTGGGAAAGGCATATCAAAGAAGAAAAAATGGACTCTGGAATATCCAAACATCCCCTCTGCAATACGTCCGGTACCACATGGCGATGACCTACCAGTTCCCAAAGTGCCAGAATCATTTTCAGCTGCTTCCACTGATGAAGGACATTGGTGGTCCTGAACCATCAACCTCAAGCGACCCAGATTTTGAGCAAACTACATCCACTAAACCACACTTAATAACCCAAGGTGAACTGAATGATCTTGTAAGAGATCTGAATTTACTGAACAAGGCGGAGCTTTTGGGTTCCAGATTGCAACAGTGGAATCTCCTGGCAGAAGATGTTACAATTTCTGTGTATAGGAACCGCCAGAAGCCGCTTATTACATTCTTTTTCAAAGAGGGTGACCTTTCTACGTGCCACAACATTTCTGGTTTAATGGCAGCCCTCAAAATCAATTACATACCGGAATAGTGGAGGCTTTTCATTGATTCATCCAAGACGAGTCTTAAAGCTGTTTTGTTGAATAATGGTAATGTGTTAGCGTCAATTCCAGTTGGTCACGCAGTTCATATGAAAGAAACTTACGAAAACATTAAGCAGCTTTTGAAGTGTATAAACTACGATCATCATCATTGGTCACTTTGCGGTGACTTAAAAGTGGTCACTCTTTTGCTTGGACTACAGGGTGGATACACCAAGTACTGTTGCTTTCTCTGTGAGTGGGATAGCTGTGCACGAAGTGACCATTACATCAGAAGATATTGGCCAATCAGGCAGTCATTGCAGCCTGGCAGTAAGAACATTGAGAACCCAGCACTTGTCGACACCAGCAAGATTTTGTTGCCACCCTTGCACATTAAGCTGGGTCTCATGAAAAACTTTGTCAAAGCAATGGAGAAAACAGATGAGGCTTTCAAATACCTCATCAGAAAATTTCCAAGACTGAGTGAAGCTAAAATAAGGGAGTATTTGTTGGTCCACAAATTCGAAAACTTCTTCATGATGACGAGTTTCTTTGCATGTTGCATGGCAAGGAAAAGGCAGCATGGCTAGCATTTAAATCAGTGGTGGACAATTTTCTTGGAAACAACAGATCTGATAATTACAATGAAATTGTAGAAAATTTCCTTCTGAAGTATAAGAGTCTTGGCTGCAACATGTCTTTGAAAATTTATTTTCTGGATTCTCATCTGGATTTCTTTACGTCAAACTGTGGAGCAGTCAGTGATGAGCATGGTGAACGATTTCACCAGGACATTGCTGCTATGGAGACATGGTATCAAGGCAATTGGAGCCCTTCAATGCTTGCTGATTACTGTTGGACTGTGACAAGAGACACCTTCGATTGACTACAAGAAGCAAGCAAAGAGAGCTCAAACAGCGACTGAATAATGATGGAATGGGTTCAATTGTGCCTTTTAAAAACATGATATGTGAACTTTAAATAATGTTTTTATTTTTTCTATCATTTTATGTTGAAATATCAATTAATTGAGTATGTAACCACAATTTTTATAATGCTAAAGTAGAAAGACTAGATGTTCACCCCAGAGAATTAAACAAGCATACATTATTTGTATTACTGTAATGTAAATTCATCATTTTTTTTTAAACCAGAGCCAATTGGTGAATTTCATTATGATATTTGAAATCAGCATGTCAAAATCAATAAGAAATGGTATATTTAATTTCTGGTACAAATAACTTTTGAAAATTTGTTGACTAGTGTAATATAACTATATTAAGACTGGTGCGTACATTTGGCAGGACCGAAGACTACCCCCTTAGGTAATAAATGTACGTAACAGCTCCCTTATTACCTCCCCTTAAAAAAATTAATTCTATTAATTTTTTTTGAACTTAGTACCCGAGAGAGGTGAGTCAAAACTACCAGAAGATATATGAAATGCATAAAGTTATACCATATTAAGAAAAGAATATTAAACGAAATCAATATAACTAAATGATAGTGTGCATTAAAGCACACATCCACAATCGACCTACTTTGGAACGATGTGGTAATATTCGAAGTAAAAACAAGTTGAAAATGAAAAATGAAAAAACCATAAAAAAAAGATGATAATAAAATTCAACTAAGTTTTCAAAAAAAAAATTTGAAACATATGATTTCAAAAATGAAAATGAACAGCAACACTGATGATAATCAATGACAAGAGAATCAATAAAACAGAAAAATTGAAAATACAATGTGCAAAAATGAAGCAATGCAAAATTAAACACTTTAAGAATCAACACCCTTAATGTTTTCTAACACTAGTACGGTTGACTAGTGATCTAACAGTGAGATATCATAACTAAGACCCGTGAATGCAGGTATTACGTGACAACTAAGAAAGTTAGTATGTGTGTGATCCATAATCAATTAAATAGATTAAATTGAATTATTCTAATTTAATATATTTCTTAATTACCAACAAACAACCAGTTACTAATATATTCTAAGTAATTCCAATATCACTATCAATATGTCAATGTTCAGTTACAACTAGTTAGTAATCGACGAGACGATGTTCTCAATGTTCCATACACGATAAAATATATTCTCGAACACGATATGTAATGTAATATGTTCCATAGGAATAACAAATGTATATTTGTCGCTCTTAACAATGTTTCCCTACTAATAAAAAGTTACTGTAGTACCAATGTTCCCGTACTAATAAAATGTTACTCTAATACCACTGTTCCCGTTCTAATAAAACGTTACTACACAAGAAGTAATGTTATAATCTATAAGTAAGTATATCATGAAAGTTATACTTATACGAATACTTCAGTTATATAACCAGTCTTTATAGATGTACTATCAACGATAATGTACAAAGTTATTCATGTTATCGGTGAGGATGTTTCAACATCTGGAAGTGGTTTAGTTTCGACAAGTTCGCTTGGGCATCTCGGCAAACAGTCTGCGAACACATTCTTCACTCCATGAATAGCTCGTATTTCAAAATTGAATGGTTGAAGCGCTATAGCGTAACGCGCTGACCTCGATGATTTAACGTTCTTCGTGTTCAGTGCGGTAAGAGCTTTTTGGTCAGATTCCACCACAAAGTGTGAGCCGAGGAGGTAACGTTCCAGTTTTGTGATTGCCCATACTAATGCGAGGAGCTCTTTATCCAGAACGGAGTATTTGAGTTCGCTCTCCGTAAGTTTTCTGGACACGTACATCACCGGAAATAAGGTGCCGTTATATTCCTGCATCAAAACTGCAGCAATAGCGTAAGAAGATGCATCACTGCGAAGAATGAAGGTGAGATTTTTGTTAGGCAACCTCAAAAAAGGTTCATTTGAAAAAAAATCGTTTTATATAGTCTAACGCCGTTTGGTGATCCTGCGACCACTTTATTACATTAGATGTGCCTTTCTTCAGTAGAGACGAAAAAGGTGCAGTTATAGTAGACAAATGAGGGATGAATTTTGAATAGAACTGTATTAGTCCTAAAAGAGATCTAACTTGTTTTTTTTGTCTTAGGTGCCGAGATGTTTAAAATTTTAGAGACGTTACTGTCTTCTGTATACATGAAACCATGACCTATGAGGTGACCCAGAAATGAGATGTCATGAAAACCGACAAAAGCCTTTGAAGGTTTCGCTGTTAAGTTATAATCCCGTAAGGTAGAAAGTAAAGCCTTTAATCCATGAATATGTTCATCCCAAGAGTCACTGAAAAGACAGATGTCATCTATATAAGTAATGACATCGGGACGATGAGACAATATGCGGCGCATCATGCGTACAAAGGTAGCTGGCGCATTCATTAGTCCGAATGGCATAAAATTCCATTGAAAAAGACCCCGTGGCGTCGAGAAAGCGGTGAATGGCTTTGATTTAGGAGTGAGTGGCACTTGCCAATAGCCCTTTGAAAGGTCAAATTTCGAAAAGAATGTGGCATGAGATAATTTCTCCAATAAGTCGTCTAAAAGAGGTAAAGGTTCCGCATCGAATTTTGTAACTTTGTTTAATTTCCTGTAATCTACGCAAAGACGTATATTGTTGTCCTTCTTCCTAATGATTACCATAGAAGAAGAATATGGTGATGAAGATGGTTCAATTATATTTAATTGAAGCATCTCATCCAATTCCTTATCAACCTTATCACGAAAGTGTAAAGGGATAGGATATGGGCGAACTCGAATAGGCGTATCGTCAGTCAGAATAATGTCATGTTGGATGACTGACGTATGACCTGGGATGTCAGTGAGGACATCCTCATACGAGTGTAGAATATTAGAGACTTGCTGACGTTGATCAGCCGAAAGAGTAGATGAGATTGTAACATCATTCCATTTCTCAGTGGAATGGAGTGGTACAACTGGTATTGGTAGTTGTACATCATCGAAAGAAGATTCTTCTTCTTGGATGACTGACAAACTAGAATAGTGTTGAATAGGAGGTGTAGGATCGTCAGTTGCCTGGAACACTGACTGTAGATAATCAGGACGTGAGTAATACTCCTTCAACATGTTAATGTGGAAGGTTTTATGTTTACCATTAAAATCAACGATGTAGTCGACATCGGATATTCTTGAGATGATCCTGAAAGGACCTCTCCAGGTAATTAAAAGACGATTGTTATGCGCAGGGAGTAATACAAAAGCTTCGTCACCAGGAATAAGCTGGCGAAGACGTCTATACTTGTTTGCAAATAGACGAGCTTTTTCTTTGGCTTGTTCGGATGATGCAGTAGCTAGTCTACAAGCATCTATGATTCTCTTTCTCAGAGAGATCACATACTCATAAGAGGATTGAGTTTCCTCTTCAATATTCTCGTCAACCAATAAGTCGTAGATTTACGACATCGGACCGCGTGGTTGCATGCCAAAAACTAGCTGGAATGGAGAAAACCCCGTGGCTTGATTTTGTACTTCGCGATACGCGAACAGAGCAGCGGGTATGACCCGATCCCAGTCTTGGGGATGGTCTTGGGTCATCTTACCCAACAACTGCTTGAGTGTCCTATTGAGACGCTCAATTAACCCATTTGACATCGGATGATAAATAGAACTAAGAGATCTGTCTATACCTAATGTCTTCATAACTTGAGACATGGATTCAGAAATGAACTGAACCCCATGATCCGACAAGATTTTCCGTGGAAAACCAATGCGTGAGAAGATTAACATCAATGCCTCTGCTACACTGGCAGATGAAGTGTTCTTGAGAGGGATGGCCTCAGGCCAACGAGTGCACATATCAATGCACGTAAGAATATGCGTATGCCCTCTAGCAGATGGAAGCATCGGACCAATAATGTCTATAGCCATTTTATCAAATGGTCTAATCGGGATGTCCGCAGCTTGAATAGGAGCCGCATGAAATGGACCCCGTACCTTAACTTCCTGACATATCAAACAGGACCGACAATAGAGAGTGATGTCCCTATGGACGCCTGGCCAGTAGAATGCCGAAAGCACTCTGGATTTGGTACGCGAAAAACCAATATGGCCCGCACATTGCGAGTCATGCGCATGTCGTAATATACGAGATCTCATAGAGGATGGGACTAAGATCTGATAACATAAGGATGAATCCTTTTCCCGTATTACTCTAACCAAAATCCCATTTTTAAGTATAAAGTCATGTCTAGATTTTGCAAGTTTGTTGCTGGTATTCTTTTTGTTCACATACTGAAAATTTTTTTTTTAATGAATCATCATTCTTTTGCAATGTTGCAAACAACTCCCGTGAAATAGGAGCATCATCATCACAAGTGGTATGAACTGTAGGTTCAATAGGTGTATCATGCGACATATTAGTAGCTTGCGCTCTAGTCACTACTGCATTTGCAGTTTGAATATGTCGCTCTTCCCATTCAGCTATTTGCTGTGGTGTACACTCTTTAATACCATGTATGCGACCAAGTATTACATCACAAATTGGATTCGGAAGGAGACATGCCTGGATCTTTTCTGAAAAAATGGTGTATTAAGGTCAATAATAGCAGTGGGAAATGTTTCAACGGTGCCACCAAAAGTCACACACTTGACAACCCTGCCCGTGGCACAACTTGGGTTGATCAGCGAAGTCCGGACGCCCACAGTACTACAACCTGAGTCAAATAGGAGAGAGCATGAAATGTTGTTGACAAATCCCTTGTTAAACTTAAGAGAGCCCTGTCCCTGGTGTACTGACGCAGCAGTGGCCGTACAGACTACAGGTAGACTAGGCAAGGTATGTCCGCAACGCAGCGTCGTGATCGCCTTAGGCTGGAAAAGAGTCGAGCATTCTGGACAGTCTTTCACCTGGGTACAATCAAGAGAACAAGACATAGCATTGTGAGTTTCAGCTACTTTACCCTGTTCAATGTTAGCCTGTGTATCACTTAAAGCGACATTAGAATGTCTACCCGCATTACTCGACGATCTATCTCTACGACGCGATCGATTTTGATTATTTGCATTAAAATTGCCATAATTGTCGTTTCTGCTTGAGTTAAAATTTGGATGAGTCCGATAATTTGTATAATTAAAGTTATGATGTTCTTTAAAATTTTTATTCCAAGAACCTTGTCTGTTTTGCGGACCCTGAGATCTTGATCTCCAGTTTTGTTTATTATAATGTCCTTGATTATTTTTAAAATTATTGTTACCAAAATCTCGCGATCTGTGAGCTTGGTTCCAAGAAACATTAAATGGAGCAGATTGTTGAAATTGCTTCCCTTTGTAAAAGTTATCATTGTTAAAATTGTAATTATTTCCCTTATTGACATACCTGTCAGCACTAAAGGAACGATTTCGTGAAAAATTGTTTTGTTGTGCTGCAAAAGCAACAGGCAATTCATTCTTAATCTGTGCATTACTTAGATCCATGGTTGGGTGAGCAGTGCAGAAATTTTTTGCATGTTCTTCTAAGTCTTTCATTGATAAAGGTTTCCGTTCGTGTAAAAATGCGAGAAATGTAGGATTTACAGACGATAGTACCTTATCGCGCATCAGTAAATCGAAGAGACCTTCATACGACTTTTCAATTTTGGATAATTCGATCCATCTTTCTAGGGTTAGTCGTATTTGTGACAGAAAATCACTGAAATTTCTGCTTGATTGCGGTAGCAATGTACGAAATCTTAATCGGTATTCATCTTCTGTCATTTGAAATTTCTTCAGAAGTGCGACTCTAAGAGCATTATAATCATTCTTCTCATTAATACTGGTAGTATGATAAACTGCTAAAGCATCCCCAGTAAGTAACCTGGATAAATATGTGCAATACAGTGTTTTATCCACGTTATAAGACCTACAAGTGGCCTCAAATCTATCTAGGAAAAATATTACGTCATCCGACGAGGGATTAAATTTAGGTAATTTAAGGTGAATTTCCTTAAAATGATCATGTCTGGATGAAGTTTGGCTTTCAAAAGTTCTCTGAGAATTAGCTTCCTGAGTTAACCTAAGTCTCTCATATTCTGACTCTGCTAATTTTAGTTCATGCTGTCGTTTTTTATCATTCTCTTCCATCTCAAGCTGAAGTCGTAATGTATTTTGTTCAGCTATTAATCTTCTTTCTTCCATTTCCTTTTGTTTATTTTCCATTTCCTTTTGTTTAACTTCCATTTCCTTTTGTTTAACTTCCATCTCAATTTTAAGTCTTTCTTCAGCCTCCCTTTGCTTCTGTTCTGCCTCTCGCTGAAATCGTTTCTCTTCTAATTCAGCGGCTAATCTCATTTTTTTCTCCTCTTCCTCAGCTATAAATTTCCTCTTCTTTTCATCCTCCTCAGCCTCAATCCGTTTTTGATCCGCCTCAAATTGAAGTTTTTCTAGTCTTAAAGTTTCTAACTTTCTCTGTTCGGCTTCTATTTCTTGAGCTTTCTTATATTCTGCAAGTGCAAATGCTTTTGCTTCATCAGGAGCCATCTGAAGAGCTTTTGCTTGCTTAATGAAATAATCTAGTGAATACATTATGCTTTATAAGTAGTCACAATACTCTTGATTTATAAAATGATAATTAATCAATGTAAATTAATTAACCTTGTTACTATAACAAGTGTTCTTCGTTCCTGTCCTAGAACGGTATATTTTGTTATCATATAATTATGAAATATGTTAATAACACTAGTCAACAACCAAAATGTACCAGAAATGAAAATAGCTGATCTTAACTAATTTTGGTGTGCTGAAAACGAAAATGACATTAAAAAATGTTGATTGGCTCTAGTTTTCAAGATATATGCTACTAGTTTATTTAATTACGGTCAATTTATAGATATGACGCAACTGTTGTGGGCGATTGCATAATTTTTTCTAATGACCAATAAAAATGTAACTAGAAGTTGATGATGCAATCCTACCTATGATTACATCACCTTTGTGTATAAATATCTTATCTCTGATGAAATTTTGCCATTAGTTAGTGCATTTGTCCTTATCAAAAGTATCGTAGTTAGAAATGCCTAGGACATGTGTGAACAGTGCTAATTTCTGTTATATATGTGGTGAGGTGACATTTGTATCACAAAAACGAAATATAACTAAAGTGATTAAGAAGGCGTACAGTTTGTATTTTGGCTGCAGAATAGAAGATCAAGATAAGAGCTGGGCGCCACACATATGCTGCAATACATGTGCAGCACATCTTAAACTGTGGTTGACTGGCAAAAGACAAGCTATGCCTTTTGCAGTCCCAATGATTTGGAGAGAGCCCACTGATCATCTCAACAACTGTTACTTTTGCATGGTCCCTCCAATTGGGAAAGGCATATCAAAGAAGAAAAAATGGACTCTGGAGTATCCAAACATCCCCTCTGCAATACATCCGGTACCACATGGCGATGACCTACCAGTTCCCAAAGTGCCAGAATCATTTTCAGCTGCTTCCACTGATGAAGAAGAGGACATTGGTGGTTCTGAACCATCAACCTCAAGCGACCCAGATTTTGAGCAAACTACATCCACTAAACCACACTTAATAACCCAAGGTGAACTGAATGATCTTGTAGGAGATCTGAATTTACCAAAGAACAAGGCGGAGCTTTTGGGTTCCAGATTGCAACAGTGGAATCTCCTGGCAGAAGATGTTACAATTTCTGTGTATAGGAACCACCAGAAGCCGCTTATTACATTCTTTTTCAAAGAGGGTGACCTTTCTGTGTGCCACAACATTTCTGGTTTAATGGCAGCCCTCAAAATCAATTACATACCGGAAGAGTGGAGGCTTTTCATTGATTCATCCAAGACAAGTATTAAAGCTGTTTTGTTGAATAATGGTAATGTGTTACCGTCAATTCCAGTTGGTCACGCAGTTCATATGAAAGAAACTTATGAAAACATTAAGCAGCTTTTGAAGTGTATAAACTACAATCATCATCATTGGTCACTTTGCGGTGACTTAAAAGTGGTCGCTCTTTTGCTTGGACTACAGGGTGGATACACCAAGTACTGTTGCTTTCTCTGTGAGTGGGATAGCCGTGCACGAAGTGACCATTACATCAGAAGACATTGACCAATCAGGCAGTTATTGCAGCCTGGCAGTAAGAACGTTGAGAACCCAGCACTTGTAGACACCAGCAAGATTTTGTTGCCACCCTTGCACATTAAGCTGGGTCTCATGAAAAACTTTGTCAAGGCAATGGAGAAAACAGATGAGGCTTTCAAATACCTCATCAGAAAATTTCCAAGACTGAGTGAAGCTAAAATAAGAGAGGGAGTATTTGTTGGTCCGCAAATTCGAAAACTTCTTCATGATGACGAGTTTCTTTGCGTGTTGCATGGCAAGGAAAAAGCAGCATGGCTAGCATTTAAGTCAGTGGTGGACAATTTTCTTGGAAACTACAGATCTGATAATTACAATGAAATTGTAGAAACTCTCCTTCTGAAGTATAAGAGTCTTGGCTGCAACATGTCTTTGAAAATTCATTTTCTGGATTCTCATCTGGATTTCTTTACGTCAAACTGTGGCGACAAGGAGACAAGGTATCAAGGCAGTTGGAGCCCTTCAATGCTTGCTGATGACTATTGGACTGTGACAAGAGACACCTCATCGATTGACTACAAGAAGCAAGCAAAGAGAGCTCGAACAGCGACTGAATAATGATGGAATGGGTTCAAATGTGCTTTTTTAAAACATGATTTGTGAACTTTAAATAATGTTTTTATTTTTTCTATAATTTTATGTTGAAATATCAATTAATTGAGTATGTAACCACAATTTTTATAATGCTAAAGTAGAAAGACTAGCTGTTCACCCCAGAGAATTAAACAAGCATACATTATTTGTAATACTGTAATGTAAATTCATCATTTTAAAAAAAACCAGAGCCAATTGGTGAATTTCATTATGATATTTGAAATCAGCATGTCAAAATCAATAAGAAATGGTATATTTAATTTCTGGTACAAATAACTTTTGAAAATTTGTTGACTAGTGTAATCAATACAGTAATTTATGTAATGAAATGTCATGAAATCAACAACGTGAAAGACAATAGAAACATTACCGACAAGACACGATAATCAAAGACGAGTGAACACAATCGTAGAAATCAACAAAAATAGAAATGTGTAACTAAAATAGAATATCGTAAAAATTTACGATGACAACTACGATCAGATACTCAACAGGACAATTGACAACACAGTGTAAAAACATAGGTTTTGTAAAAAACTGAACGACAGGAAAGGTGAGACGGACGCATAATACAAACAAAATTCATCATAAAACTAAATACGAGTAAAAATAACTACGAAAAACAACAAGTAAACGTGTCGAAACAGCTAAACAGATACTATCATAAGGAACAATTAGCGATCGGAACTTCGGCAAGGTTTCTAGCCTTGGACCGGAATTATCGCTCAATTGAAACTTACAAGTTGAGCCCTACAGAACGTCTGACGAAGAGCCCGAATTGGCTTCGAGATGGATCTCGTTCGTCAGATCAACCTCCCTACCTCCCACGACGAATGTACAACATATAACATATAACATGGAAAATGTAAAGATGGACATAACTATAGAAGGCACAGCTAAAAGTAATAAAATGTACAACGAAAGCACGTTATACTCATCTCGCGTGTGCCGGGAAAAAACAATGTGCCTCGTCTCCGTGGATGTACGTCTGAGGATAAAATACTTCGCTCTGCGTATATAACAACAGCTCGCACGTAATAATGACGAATAGGTGATCCCAAGGCAGTCAGTCACTGTAAAACTTGACGTGGAGGTTGATTTATGACCTTGAGCATTTGGTAACCGTAAGTTGATTCTGATTCATCATCACACTAGGTTCCAAGTTTGAGATGTTGTCGCCTTGAAAGTTCAAATCTTCTTTTCAACCGATACTTGGATTGAGTACGTTCCTGTGAAATTATTTATTTCCAGACCACACTGGCATACCATTTACTGTTGGGGTCGTTCATTCTAGTGGTAAAGAACTTCATTACGCGAATGGTTGCAAAGGAACAAAAATGTCAGAAAATGTTCTTCAAAACGAACTCCAACAAGTAGTGTTTAACTGGTCACTTACTGGCAGCACACAAGTCTGTGATGACTGTACATATATTTTATTTAACGTGACACATACGGAGTGGAACAGACAAGACGATCATGGTTACAGATTACAGATGCAAATGTCATACTTTAAAGTTGCTGATCATACTCTTAAATTCTTGGAGATTCTTCAACAATCAAGTCCTCTTCTATCCAAGTGAGCTGAGGATCACTTCTGTTACCCGCTAATATACATTTTCAATGAAGTCCGTTGACCTTCTTCAAAGGACGTCTATCGTGGTAAACGGATTCATGTTCAAGGATCAATCTTTGATATCATACCCGTAAAATTCCCAGACTTTCTTCATACAATACTTATGTAGCATATATATAATCCAGACAAAGTCATACACGGCAATACAATCAGGTTAGAGTCTTCTGTTGACTAACCTCTCCCAAAATCCATGCCATGACTTTGGCATTGGCGAAACGGCATATTAAAACGTGTGAAGCATACAAAATCAATTAACTTCGTTTCCTCGTAGGTATCCTCCTTCTACGGTAATTCAAACAAGGCAATCGACTCCGTTTGTCCATTCTAGGAATGACATACTACGATGGATTCCCGCTAGACCATAACTAGGAGCGGCCTGATACTTCAATTAAAAATCGATAAACATTCAATGTGAAATGGGGCGACACTTACATGATACTTCCACTATTGGCTTCGACATGAAGACCAATATATATATCAATAGAAATAATGGCTTCCACCAACTTGCCACGAATACAAGAAATATTCCACGGACATCAACATGGTCCGTACTGCCCCATACAAAACATGACGTCACAATCCCTAAACTAGGTTACCCGTGCGTCCAAAGCAACTCACACTGCATTGTGCACGTCAGTGCGTGAATCAATCGAACGCACAAATAATATAACTATATTAAGACTGGTGCGTACATTTGGCAGGACCGAAGACTACCCCCTTAGGTAATAAATGTACGTAACAATTGTCTTATACTAAAATTTAGTCGTATAGATAGGCTGCACTAGAGAAACTACTCATTCCAGAGACAGATCTTTTCCTTAAACTATTCCCTCGTGAAATCTATTTCTTACACCTTTATTCTCACTTATTTACCACTATCACCTCTGCTCAGACGGGACCATAAATATCTTCTAACCTATCTAAAATTTACGACAGAATGGGTGCTTGGTCCTGGGATTTTATCTAATTAGGACAGATTGGGTTCTCGTTTCCTAATTTTGATCTAAGTCTGAGTCTAGATAAATGACTAACGTCTGATATTGAATCTTAATCTTAGTCTAGATAGAGTGTGCTGTGCGTCTTGTTTTGTGAGTTAAGGAATATTAATAATAAGTATCCCCTAGACTAACGTTCCTATTTACTGGGTTCTGACCACACAAATTTGAAATTTGTTTCTTTCCACAGCATCTTAGAGTTTACATACAGTTTTGATGGTGATCTTTGTCGGATATATGATATATCGTAATTTTGTACAAAAAGACCGCTGGTACGCGTGATTGTTTATCAATCATAACATTTTTTGGGGAGCAGTGGAGTGTGAGCATAGCAAAGGAAGTGCATTCTGGCATTCGCCAAATTAATAGCCTCCCCTAACTCCATAACTGACTTCAGGTGTGGACGAGTGTGGTGGATTTAAATAAGGAAATTCGGTTTCTCCTTAATTTAATTTTTTTCCCTCAGTAGTAATAGTAGTTTTTTTTTTTCAGTTTTAGCCTGATCTACCATCTTTATGGTTTAAGTCGTCTGCGTTAGGAGCCTTTTTGCCAGTTAACAGCAGCGATAGAATAGATAACTGATAACAGGGAGGAGGTAGCACAGTAAAACCAGGAACAATTTTTTTTGGTATTTCTCTTAATTGGTTGGGGAGCACTGTATCCTTTTCTTCTTTCTTTCTCGGGTGAGTCGCAGTCAGTTATTTGCCATGACTAAGCGAGTAAAACTTAGAACAATGCTAAGAGAGGAAGCAAAGGAAATAGGACTACAAGGTGAAGAGTTGCTAGTCTTTATAAACAAAGAACTAGCCAAATATGAGGCGGAGAAGAAAGAGACGGAAGACCGTCAATTAGAAAGTAAGAAAATTGAGGCGGAAATGGAAAGTCGCAGAGACATGGAACGAGAGAAAGTGAGACAACATGAGGAAAGAGAGAAGGAGAGGCAACATGAGGAAAGAGAGAGACAGAGACAACATGAGGAAAGAGAGAATGAGCAACGACGTCAGCACGAAATGGCGCTAAAGCCTCTGGAGGTCCAAAGTCGCGGTGCAGCGTCTAGCTCCAGCAACGGAGAGCCTTCCTCACCTCAGTCACTCTCAACGGATCATTCCAGTACTCAATCTCCTCAATTAGCAGCTATGTCTTTTGCCCTTGAATCCTTCCCAAGCCCCAATGAGAAAATTGACACTTATCTAGAAACATTTGAGAGAATGGCAACACTGTATGGTTTAGAAAGTTTGCGATGGTGTTTGAAGCTTTCTCGGGCTTTGAAAGACAATGCATATGATGCATATGTGAAACTGGGAAGCAGACATCAAGACAATTGCGACATGTTGAAGAAAGCTTTACTTGAGCGTTTCGAAATGAACGCTCGCAAATTTTTGCAACTGTTCCGGAACAGCAGGAAGGAAGGAACCGAGACGTTTGACCAGTTCTCTTCCCGTCTGAAGGGATATTTGACTAAGTGTCTGGAGCTTTCGGAGCTCCCTTGCACTTTTGAAGGGTTACAAGAGCTGATTCTAACCGAACAGATCAAAAGCATCCTGTCAAACGAAACCCGAAGATTTCTTGCTGAACAGGGAGCTGTAAAGCTGGCAGACATTTTAAGTAAGTCTGAGCGATATACCAATGCGTTAGCCGAGCTTCCATGCCCAAAACGCAAGCCTACAGATGAGCCTTCTCGAAAAAATAACATAGAACAGTCTTCCCAGTCATTTTCCCACCACCAACACCCAAGAGAAACTGTACCCCATACTTCCCCTGAAAGAAAAACGAAATTCTATAAAACTCGATACTCCGCCAAACCCCATGATCAGCCCAAGCGTCACTCATGGCAGCCAAGCCAGAAAGGACACGACACAGGGAAAACCTCTGCGCAGGGGACATCTGATCAGGGCAAGCACACCGGGACAAACCGAATCGGTTGCTTACAAACAGACTCGCAAAGGAGGAGGAATGTCAGTGATTCTCAACCTGAGGGTGAGAGGCCTTCTACGCGAAGAACTGTTTTATTGAACGGGACTTCAACTTAATGTTTGTTTGATACAGGTTTGAGCTGTGATTGTATTGTCGCGAGGCACTTGGTCAAACCTGGTCAAGAAACAGAAGAAACCGTCAAAGTATTTTGAGTTTTAAAGGAGATGCACCCATAACGGTTCACATCGCACTGGTGGAAGTACAATCAGATTTCGTCCGAGGTGTTATCAAAGCGGCTATAATGGATGATCCGATCTACCCAGTCATACTTGGTTGTAGATATGTGTTTATAGGAAGATCGAAAAAGCCGATTGTGGCAGCAGTAACCACAAGAGGGCAAACCAAGAAGGAACGGGAGCCTGCACCTAACATGTTACCTAAGGAACTAAAAGAGGCGCAACAAAAGGACCCTACCTTGGAGCCCTGCTTTAGAAAACTGCCCATGGCCAAGGACCCCAGACACAACGGAGACATCTTTTCTAAGGATGGCGTGCTGTATCGAAGAACGGACGACCCTGAACAGGGACATAACCAGCTCCTAGTACCGACGCAGTACAGAGACCAAATCTTAGAAATGGGGCACTCTCTTCCCTTTAGCGGTCATATGGGACAAAAACGCCACTGTCCAGCGAATATCGACTCACTATTGGTGACCAGGAATGAACACTGATATTATCAGATATGTGAAATCTTGCGCCAAGTGCCAACGTGTGGCACTCATGCATTGGACACCCCCAGTTCCCATGGGAGAAATGCCAATAGTGGGGACACCATTTGAACGGGTAGCAGTCGATATTATAGAACCCCTGGAAAGGACTAAAAGAATGAACAGGTTTATCCTGACCTTAGTCAACACATGCACTATGTGGGCCGAAGTTATACCGCTAACATGCACGGATTCCAAGCATGTCGCAGAAGCCCTAGTGCAGATTTTTACACGGTTGGGATTCCCTCAACAGGTTTTGACGGATAACGGATCCCAATTCCCTAGCCTGTTAATGGAGATCTTTAAGATCTTGAGGGCTAAAAACATCCACACCAGCCCGTACCATCCGGCCGGAAATGGGTTCGTGGAACGTTTTAACGGCAGCCTCACCATGATGTTACGTAAGCTGGGACAAGAGAAACCTGAAGATTGGGACCTGTTCATTCCCACAGCCTTATTCGCCTACAGGGAAGTCCCCCAGGCCTCTACAGGTTTACCACCAGCTACACTTCTATTCGGCAGACCTATTAAGGGCCCGCTAGAAGCCTTACTACGGTCACTGACAGACCAAAAAGCTGATGAAACAGTCGTCTCAGCATTCAAGTATGTATCGGAACTTAAGGAAAGGTTACAACTAGGATGGGAACTAGCAACAACAAACCTTAAGCGAGCACGCGTGAAGCACGCTAAACGATACAACAGAGCAGAAAAAGAGAGAAAATGCAACCAGGAGAGAAAGATTTGTTGCTACTTCCAACCGGAAACAACAAACTACGTATCGGATGGCAAGGGCCGTTTACCGTCCTGAAAAAAGATCTCGAGAACGAAATACAATATCTCTATTAAAGGAAAGGAAAAGGTCTACCATATAAATGTGTAAAAGAAATATTTGGAAAGACCGGTGCCTTCCCCCGAACATCTCTTGGCGGTCGCTATAGCAACCGAAGATGAGGAAGATGACGATAGTTGCATGGAATATCCACTGCAACAAACGGAATCATTCAAAGATGTTAAATTCGGCGACACTCTCTCAGACGCACAACAGACAGAAACTAAGGCGTTACTGAAACAGCACTCGGTAGTCTTAACGGACATACCTGGTCGAACACATCTCGTCGAGTTTGATATGAAGCTGACAAACGAGAAACCTGTGCGATTTTACCCGATCCCGTATGCTAAAGCTGACACGGTACGTGGAGAAATTGACAAGCTACGTCAAGCTGGGATTATTAGCGAGTCTACATCTCCTTATAGTTCGAGCGTAGTACTGTTGCAGAAACCCAATAAGGAAGTTCGGCTGTGTATAGACTATCGTCTACTCAATACTGTAACAGAATTTCAGCCCGAACCACTCCAAAGTGCTTCTGAACTGTTCACCAAGCTTAGCAAGGCACGAATTTTCTCCAAGATTGACCTGAGTAAAGGTTATTACCAAATACCGGTCAAGGAGAAAATTAAACACCTGCTAGCTTTTAGCACCAGTGAAGGACATTATACTTTCAACGTTATGCCTTTCGGTTTGCACAACGCACCAGGAGTCTTCACCAGAATGATGAGAAAGCTTTTAGAAGCCTCGCAAAGTCAACATATCCACAATTTCATGGACGATATACTGATTGCAACGGATAACTACGAAAAACATATTGCTACAGTCGCTATGCTCCTCAGGAGACTAAAGGAAGCTGGCCTTACCGACCGTCCTAGCAAATGTTTAATCGGCTTTCAAAAGCTTGACTTCCTGCGGCATACCATTTCTCAAGGTTGTATGTGGCCAGTTGTCAAAAACATAGAGAAAATACGTGCAGCAAAGAGGCCGAAAACAAAGAGAGACACACGTTCCTATCACTGTGTGCGTACTACCAAAAGTTCATTAAAAACTTCAATGACCTGACAGCACCTCTTACCGACCTCACAAAGAAGGGAAAACCCGATAAGGTTGTTTGGACTGCAGAGTGTGAAAACGCTTACGTCACTCTCAAGGAACGACTATCATTCGACCGTGAAGAGGGAATGTTTAACACTTGTGAACGGTATCAGGAGACACCATGAATATCTGTATGGAGTTTCGTTCACAGTGCAAACAGACCATGCTCCATTGGCATTCCTAGGAGCCAATAAGGATTTTAACGCAAAGATTATGCTTTGGGCTCTGCTGTTAAGCGTGTACTCGTTCAAAGTACAATACATACCAGGGAAAGAGAATGTAACAGCGGATTTTATGAGTCGAAATTGAAGCATGGAGGAGGATGATGAAATGGAAGATAGCAATCACTCGGACACTGCGGATGACAGTAGCTCTATTTCCATAAATGAGATATGAAAGGGTTTCACATCTTCAAAGCCCGGACGTACTGTGACGAGGAATGTAAATAGCGATACAGTAATCTGACAGCCGTTGGTTTCCCATTTAATGTCTACCATTTGCTAAGCCAAACCACGCAAATTTCTGACTGCATTATTCATATCTAATCCACGCCCTGTTTCTTGACATGTAAACAAACAGACATATTAGCTAGTACCGCGACCTGCCGGCATAACAGTCAGCGAGCCATGATTCGTTTACCTGAGTTCTCATACGAGCTGATTTGCCAATCATCATTGTTGACAGACAGACGCACGTGGGAGATACAATCGGTTTCTTTGAAGGGGAAACGCGGGCAGAAATTTTGCCGTGTACCTGTTTGATGTTCATACATACAGGGAGATAATCGTTTGATATCAGAAGCGAACAGAAATCTCGGGAGGAAAACTGTTACACGAGTAAGCCTTTGTTGTCGATTTGCAACGGCAAACAGAGTGACCGAGGAATCTTTGATCGGGGGGGGGGGGGGGAAGGGGAGAATTAGTTTCCTGAATTTCTGCTATACACAAGAAGTGTGAAAATTCACATTCTCGAGATAATAACACTCAAATCTGTATATATATATACTGCGTCCCTCAATATCAATTATCAGTCATCGCTCAGAAGATTTGGATAATCTAATCACGCCAGACTAGAACAATTTTTTTGCTAAATGTGTTAAATTGTTCCGTGGGGATTTCATTTTTCTGATTTGTGGTAATAGAAATTGTGATTAAGTGTTAAAATGTGTTAAGTTTACCATTTAATTCACGGTTATTCCTTAGCGTTTAAAACTAGTGAAATACCATAACGCATAATATATTTCTTGCCAGTCGTTCAAAGTAATGTAATTTCAAATACCCCAGTTTCCTTTCACAAGAAGATACGGCTTAGCTGACTGAGATTATTAAGTGTGACGGATCATTGACCGAATAAAATTCGCATTATATTTCATTGTGCGAAATTAAATAAGTGACTAGAGTAAATGTTATGTGACTAAACAACAGACGCCGACAAATAGCTAGTAGTGACAGGCAGATTTTGTAAGTGCGCGTATAGATAAATTGAATAAAGGACTTGTGCGCTGTTCACTTTCTCGCAGGCAATAACGGGGAGGACACATACCCTTTTTTCCCGACATGCCATAGCGGAAAACCTACGGACAGATGAGTAGCAGTTTTTAAATGTTCTTTTCTTCCTTATCTAGCACTCGATCAAAACCAGCGTCCAGCGGTCTAATATCACCAGTAACATTCTTATTATTATTGGGTCTTCGATTTTTGGACCTGTTCGGTCCTCTTTCTAACTGAGTAGTTTACTGAGTAGGAATTTAGTGGGAACTTGTTCTTCACAGTCTATTCTGTAATCTAGTGCTTATCTTTGACCTTTGGGTTATTAACTTCTTTTGGGATCTTTTCCTCAACAAGGGGAGGGCACTTATTCGGTTATTTTCATATATCTGTAAAGTTGATTTATTTGATTTCTCTATATGTTTGATGTTGTAAAAGATGTTTAATGATAATAAACAACAAAAAGAACTACATGTGTGTGTTGGTCAGAGCCATACCCAATTATCCATAGTTTTTTCACGTTTGTGTGTCTTGTTGTCACATAATTGTATGTGCGTGGGCTTGTTTAGTGTAACTTATATTTCATATAGGGAGAGAAAGGTCCTCTTATATTAAAATATAGTCGCATAGATAGGCTGGACTAGAGAAACTACTCACTCCAGAGACAGATCTTCCTCTTACACTATTCCCTCGTGAAAATATATTTCTTACACCTTTATTCTCACATATTTACCACTATCACCTCTGCTCAGACGGGACCATAAATATCTTCTAACCTATCTTTAAAAATTTACGACAAGTCATTAATGTAGAAGTCAGAGGGCGAACGAGGAAGAAGAACTCCCATAGATTGGTGGGTGATGATAACTCAACTTATTATTTGTAAAATTTTGTAAGTGAAATTCTTTCGTGGTGTCGCGGCACACCATGCAGACTCTCGCGGCACACCAGTGTAGATGTAGACCTAGCTGCTGAGAAACAACGAACGAACAAAGGGAAGAATTTGGAACTTTATTTTGCAAGTGTTGAGAACTGGGCACGCAGGCCCGACTGGCATAATGCTCTTTGTCTTTCATTTTGATATTCACTCTTGCGGTCAAACCCTAAACAATTAGTCTGTATTTTTGCATGTATCATCAATACTGACAGGATATAAATACATTCTCGCATAAAGGTACTCATAGCAGATACTGCGTAGGTGAGTGAAGTATTACAGACTTCAGTATACTAGATCCAGCATCGACAGGTGGGGTGACCAGTTCCCTTCCTCGTTGCCTTTTCCTTCCCTAACTCAACAGCAAAGTCAGGTACCCATTTACATCTGGGTAGATTGGAGCGTGTCGATACCGTGAATAAAACCCGGTACAATTGCCGCGAGGACCAGCGCTCTAACCATTCTGTCAATCAGGCGATCCATTCTGCACAATTCAGCAAATTGGCGGGGGGGGGGGTGTAACAAACTTTCTTACACACTTCTATAGCATAAAAACATCTTAGATCGTTAATAAATATTTTTAAACAAGTATATCTGCTCACACTGGTACACAACTTCGCATTCTGAACAAATGACTGTGTTACATACTTCTAAACTGCAGTGACATATAGTTACATTCTCTCATACATAGTATCATATAATAAAGCTACACAGAGCTAATGAAAGTTATTCACATAGAAAAACTATTTCTACGTGAAACAAGCGGAAGAGGACTATAAAGGTTGACTTATAGATCAGAAGTGCACAGGGACAAGACTGCTGCTATGGTGGTAAATAGTCGATGTTATAATTAGGCGTTTGAAAAGTGCTTTTGAAGGAGGTGGAATCGCGCGGTTTACTTGAGTGCATACTTTAGACAGTGGAGTGGAAATCTCTCTACAGACTTTTCCCCGCTGAATGAGGTTTAAAAGGTCTTTTAATGCATTTTAAAACACGCCTAATGAACTCATTTACGTGTAACCATTTTGTTTTCTCCTCTAATAAATAATATAAATTCTGTACTAACACGGAAATTGTTCGTAATTGCAAGGAAAGAAAATATATTCTAATGTAATCGATATATAACTATAGACAGTATTTGTGGCTTAAAACATGGTACAGAAATTAGTTGTATTCAGTAGCATACACTTAGGGAGTTTTTCCCTGTACAGAAAAAACGACTATACTTGTCATTACAGATAAAGAGAAAAGAAAATGTATGAATAATCCGATCAGTTCTAGGCCCAAAGATGACGAAAGGAGTTAAAACACAAACAAACGTCAATGAACACATACTCGGACACACATAAAATGCATAAAACGCAGACGCATATCAATTCGTGGCTTTACTTAATGTGAGTGTGAGTTTGTTTGTTTTATCGTTGAGTGTCTTCAGCCATTGCTGAGGTTGAACTAGTGGAAATCGAAGGGAATTCAGTCTGGCTTTTATAAATGTCGGGAATGATTATTAGCCGATATTTTTTTTTTTTCATTCTTTCATCATGACACAGTCTTTAGCTAAGTTTTGGTGACCCTGACATTGCCCAGCATGTCATATTTCGAGGAACGCAAAAGAATGAAGATTTATTATGCTCATAATGGTAGTAATAATAAAGGAAGTAATTCGTTTCTATTGATAAAGTGTGTTAGATGTTTTGTATTCGACGAGAAGAAACATCGTCCCATGTGCAAATAATATTATCGGATAAAAGTATTGAGTATTGGAGAATCATTCGAGTCCGCTGAATATCTTCTTAGAGGATTTTCTTTTTAGTAAAGTCAGAGCGACCGAACTGTCAAACGCGAGGAAATGTAACATGACAGGTCTTACATGGCCCAGGAAATCAGGAATTGAATACTTCAAGCCCCCAACCCATGCAAGAAATAGCAAACATTATTAAGAAAACACGATGAAAATTTGCTACAAATTCTAATAGTGTAGCATACATTATTTAGAAAAGATGTTTTGAGGTGTTAAACGACGCCGCCAACTTTTGAAAGACGCATAAAAAACCAATGCATAAGCAAAGAATGGAAAAAATAAAATGGAGTACAAATTCCAGTAGATCATAATGCCGCAGACATCAGTCAATTAGGTTAGTGCCATCACTCAGCATTGACGGAAATATTCTTCTCAGTGATGGCAGAAAAGGTTCATTGCATAACTTCTTCAGAAAGTAGGCATTGACACTAGCATCCATAAGGAAGATAACCCTGGTACCTCAGGCTGTCTAGCAGGGTTTCTCAACGGGGGTTCCGCGGAACCAAAGCAAGAGGTGTCTATGGGTTCTGCGAGAGATCGGGATTGAAAACATTTAAAAGTGTTTTTTTTTTTGTTCTTTGTACTTTACACGCCGAGCGATGTTAGCGGACCCAATGGTGTGCACCAACGGAATAGGCTATATTTGTATTCTTATTGTTTATCTAGCATTTTTAGCAGCTTGACTATTGAACAACTTCAATAAATTTTCATTTTGTAAATAACATTAATTAAAATCAATTTACAACCTTTATTTACATTACATCTACCGAGCCTACCTTAGAAAAATTAAATAACGTTTTAGCTTAAGTCAGTTATTTAGCAGAAAGTTAATGTTTACCAAATGAGTTTTTTTTAATTAATGAAAGGGAAAGGAAAGGATTAATTTCAAGAAAGATAAGTTAAGCGTAACTACTTTTTACTTTTTTTTTTTTTAAAGAAAGGTTGCCTAAATAAATCACTTTTAGTTTTGAATATTGAAGAAAATTACTCTTGCACATGTCATATTTCATTGGCATCTTGCAGATGACAAATTTGTGATAAGATTTTTAGACCTACTTAAATAAGGTAAAAAAATCACGTTTTATAACAATCAACCAGTGATAACAGTGGCTAACGAAGCAAGATGTTCTGGACGGTAACGTTTCGTCAAAGCGTCAATATAGGAACGATTAAAGTTAAAATTAAATACAATGTGTGATTAGAAACGACCGCGTTAAAACATTATGATAGAGCAAAGACGAGGGAGAAAAAAATGAGAACAATGATGAAAAACATAAATGACGACGAAAGAATAAGGCGACCACATTACATCTGTGCGGTTAACTATCTAATCTGTCTTGTGCCGGTCTTACCTTTAGTTCACCAGTTATCTTCTCGACTTTTCTGGGAACTGCTTTACTATAAACCATCTATCTTGCCACTTTAAACTTAAGTTGTTTTTAACGTAAATGTTTTTCACTGATCTGTATCATATATTCAGAAATAATTTACATAATTTTTTTTGCTCAGTAAACGTCTATTATTTTATACATGATGACTCTTTACGTAGAACTTCGCATAATTGGAGCAAGCACTTGACTGGGCCAAAAGGGTCTACTCACGATGTGTCCCAATTAACTATATATATATATATATATATATATATATATATATATATATATATATATATATATATATATATATATATATATATATATATATATATATATATATATATATATATATATATATATATATATATATATGGCGTTTGTTTTATAGTGTTCGATAGCAAGATATTGTCGCATCATACTAAACTCGTGATTTCTGCTAGGGGTAATAGTGTAGTTTGCCACCATTAATATCAACGTGCGAAAAGAAGTTATCTATAAAGACCAGTAACCAGCAAACTTCAATCAGTGTGGCAACGATTCTCCATCACGTATATCAGTTTTTAATTCACAATGTCCGCAAGACAATTAGCATCCATTGATCTGCAGATTATTTCGAAATTAAGTATTCATACACTTTAAACATGGCAGCATACTATCCGTATTCCCTCTTAGGCTTAAAATATCGACACAGTGAATTCTCAACACACAATTCCCATTCACGTACTCCGAAATAAAGCTACCCTTTAGGTAGTATACATTGTTTCTATCCCAAACATTCTCACGTCATCTATGCAGTACGCATAGCGACGATTCGCAATAGTGCCGCGCTTGCCAGCCCCCCAATCATCATCATTATTTCTGACATGTGGTGTGCAAAAGCCCACACCACAATTTATATATATATATATATACACACACACATACATATATACACTCGGTGAGAAACACATGCACACGTACTTACTGATTTGTAATACAGGTCCAAACACGCTGGTGTTATTGTAGGTAGTACAGTTCCATCTGCGATCCTGAAATTGGAACTGGCATTCTTTGATTCCCATAGAAGCGCCTTTACTAATAACGTCCAACATTTTCAGGTCGTGGCTACATATTTCTCTCTGGTGGGGCTGCAGGAACTGGAGATTGGAGCAGGCTAGACCAGGCTTGTGTCGTACCTCGTCAGCAAGAATCTGATATGAGCTTGCTACACCAAGGTACCTAGGGAATATAAGATGAGTTAATTGTTTAATAGATAAAGGTGGTCCCATAGCAGATACTGCTGCAAGGAAGAGGGAAGTATTAGAGAATTCACTATACTAAGTCCAGCTTTATGAGGTAGAGATGACAGGTTCCCATTTATCGTGTGGTCAGTATTGGGGCAACTACGACAGTAGTTTTCGCCAGGAATAGCCTATGAAATATTAAGTAGAAGGTCTCCATAAATTGGCTCGTTAAGAAAGGATAGAGACCTATCCGAGATAAGGACAAAAAGAAGAGAATGCGAATGCGTTCCACTGGACAGCGTGTCTAGTGAATTATGGAAAGAGTTCTGTTCCCCTCGACATTAGCTTCTTCCCTTAGGTTCCGTAACAGAAAAAGCCCCAAACCTCATCTGAGTGTAGAAATTTACCTATACGTAAATATTTAACACCGACAGCACGAGTGATACATTAACAAACTAGAGAATGATCAAACGATTAGTGGGTTTATTAATTAAATATCTACATAGATATGGTTAGTAGTGATTAGAACGTGATGATGGTACAAGACGATTCACACAAGACACACTAATGAGATATTAGTATTATAGTTAATTAAATAGTAGTTAATTAAGAATGAGCTTGTGTAAAGCGAAATGATGATACTGTGATATGATACGTGTTATCAAAATGGTGAGTAAACTTCGCAATCCATATGTCTCTAAATGCTCCACCCGGATAGGATGATTCCCATGTACGCATAGAATGTCCCTAGTTGTTTTAAGTTATGTCGCGTGGGGTATCTCTAAGTCGAGGAACTTCTGACGAAAACTTGTTGCACGTGAGAACGTTGCACATATACAGTCCTTCACTGTTTGACAATATCTCTGTAGCGTTGATCAATAGTTAACAGTTGTCGTATGAAAAATGTCGGTTGTCTAATCTCCGAAGGGTACTGGCCAGACTGGATATCTTCAAGATATGTTCTTGATATGTAGACTCATTTCCTTGAGTACGTAATCGTGATTCATAAAATATACTTTGGAGTAAGTTTCATAGAATGCGCATAAGATTGTGTTGCACTTGGTATAAATATGATATTCAACTTTTGAGCTCTTTAGCTTGACTTCAGATGGTAAGCTTCCGTTGGAGCTGAACTTGATATGAGTAATCAACTGAGCTTCAGCTTGACTCTTGTAATAAGCTTTCGAGAAATTTGAACTTGATATAACTATATATTAAACTTGTGCGCACGTGATATAAGGTGACGAAAAATGCTGCGTCCACCATGGGCGAGAAATATATATATATATATATATATATATATATATATATATATATATATATATATATATATATATATATATATATATATATATATATATATATATATATTTTTTTTTTTTTTTTTTTGGGGAATGAAGGATGTCCAATTGCGAATTCTGCTAGCCAAATGTCCGTTTTGATAACTTTTTTTCTGGTTAGGCGTCAGACATGTAGCGTGTAGACTCAGCCTTCTGATGGACTTCTTTTCCCTTCGCAAAATCCTTTAAGAACACAATACACCACATATATGAAATATTTTATCTACACAGAATCAATTGCAGGCTATGCTTTAGGGATTTTTCTCAACACCACAATGTTGAAAAAAACTGGACTCCTCTCTCTAACGAACTGCGTGGTATATATATTCCTAAGACGCCCATATGTTCTAAAATATTTTGTTTGTGACGTGAAGCTCGCCCATTCAACCAATAGCTAAGAGTCCATCTGGTCTCTCGTACCTAGAATCTCTCTTGTCCCTGTCAGTCTAAAAATGGGTGGGCCACTCGCTACCAACTTTCAATGCCGTGCTGTATGACAAACAGATGTAAAGAAAATCACCCACCTTCCAACTGTCACAAAGCCCCCCGCCCCCCCGCCCCCCCCCCCCCCCCCCCCACCACCCTCCCCCCCCCCCCCCCCCCCCCCCCCCCCGTCAACTTCTTTTTGTCTTTCGCCCCGCGAGTCAGCTTTGTTCTGTGCTGCTGGTGGCGGCCTTTGTTCCCTCGGTCCATTGTCGCTTGCATGCTAACAAGTCCCTTTGTCGTGTCGGGCTTATTGCATTCCATCTGGAAGCAAAGGTTGTTGTTCCGCGTCGAGGGCCTTTGATATCACACTCCCGGAGACATTTTTGCCAGGTCTATTGTATTGTGCGAAACGGTGACCGTGTTTTGTTTAAACAAAGGTTTAGACTAATCTTTTGTGTCAGCCGCGCTCTTCTCATGTAACCAGATGTGCTTAACAAGGTGGGGAACTGAATCAAAAGAATTTCTTTACCACCAATGAAAGAACAAATGTGGTCCTCTAGATACTAGTCGCGAGTAATAAAGATTACAGATGTGTTTAACAAGGTGGGAAACTGAATCTTCTTCTTCGTTCATCCTGAAAAGGAAGTTGGTTGCGTTGTGTCGCCGTTTACAGCAAAGCTGCGAAATCTGCGCCTTTCGGCCCGACACATCCGACTTCGGCACGGCATTTTTGGGACCGGGTTTGCCTTCCCACTTCGATCCCTTTTCTCTCAACCAGACTGCAGTGATGCAGCCTGTGTCCAGGACCACCACTTGGAGGTGGAGAAGTGTCTTGGTCAGCTCTGGTTTACTGACCCTGGCGCAAGCAGTCAGCTATGGGTCGCTGTCTGCATTTATTACTGTTGCTGCGTCTTGGGGTCCCGGAAACTGAATCAAAAGAATTTCTTTACCACCGATGAAAGGACAAATGTGGTTCTTTAGATGCCAGATGCGAGTAATCAAGATTACAGTTTTCAGGTGAAATAGCAAAACGTGGGATGAAAGAGCACGATGTGGGAGAAAATAAAATAAGAAAGATGTGGGAAAAGATAAGGCGATACGGCTTTGGCGCTCATTTATCACACCATTATCGTTGCATTAGCCTTCCCTAATTCAAGAGTAGAGTCAGATACCTATTTACAGTTTGGTAGACTGGACTGCGGGGGTATAATATTGTTGCGACATGAATTCGGCAACAATGTAGTTGCGCAGAAAAAAATGACACTAGTATTTCGGGAAGATATTGATATTTTTTGAAGAGTGCACTTAGGTGCACATTTGTTGAACGGGTGGAAAACAGATGATTGAAGACGGATGCCTGAAGTAAAGGCTTACATTTTTGGTTCTGAGTTTAATAACTCAGTAAGGACTTGGAATGATGTTGCAGCGGTGATTTATACTAGTCATGGAGGGAATCATATATTATGTATTTGGTAATGTATTACGCTTTCGTGGCGTGGGAGGTTCATACACTGTTACATCCGAGTTTTTTATAACCTTACCAGTTACGGAAGGGTGCGAAGGGTCATTGTGGAGAAGAGTGGATTCACTGTTTATGAATTGAATACCCCTACGGTCCAAGATTGAAAATCGTACTGAATAGTGTGCCTTTGTGCTTATATGAAGACTGACGGGACATAGAATTATAATGACATTCGCTGTGTATTGTACCTTAAGTATTCGCAATAAACATATTGATTTTTATATAACCACTATGGACATTACGCATTGTCCATGTCGTAAAAAATTTTAATCTGTATGACACCACGCTCAAATTCCCCGCTCAAAAACTAACTATAGTATTTGAAGCAGTCTAAGAACCCAGTCAAATTTACCGCCCACCAAAATTTATCTAAGAGTATAGTACAAATTTAACAACCAATCATAGTGCTTCTTTTTTTTTTTTGGTAGTGATAAAGAAATCTTTTGACTTGGTGACAATACCTATTTTGTGTTTTTGACCGAAAGAAGGTATTTTATTTCTTAACAACTAAAGATAATTAAACTGGAAGAGATATCCCGACTTATAGCACTGATATTGCTTAACACATAAGCATAAAGATTCTCTCATAATAAAATTAGATTGACTTAGAAAAATTGATTTTAATGATATTTTCATATCGGGGTAATGCCTAAATTAATTACTTAAAAATTACCCAGATTGAAATGCAAAGGAATAACTAAGGGAAAACTGTATAGAACGATAGAGAGAAATTGACCGTTTAATTATCACTTTGGATAATTAAAATCGGTCCAATAATAACGGTAATATAAAATATTAAAATTTAGTCAGATTATACAGACACGCCCAGATTCGCATGTCATTGGTGTCTAAAAATAATTTTGACTGTCTTACCGATTGGGCGGATGTATTTCTATAAATAGTAACAAGGTAGTACGATCTGGGCCATTCGATTCAAAAAATCTGCACCGAGCTGACAGAAACTAAAAGACAGAACGACCAAGTCTTTGCCTTCTGATCTGAGAGCAGTTCTAAGATCCCTTAGAAGGCCAGTTCAGCTTGAGTGTGTGTGAATATATTTACCTGAGGGTAAGAAAGATATATATACTTGCTTATTTTGTTAATTATTAACCTGTGTATAACCAGACTATTTGTTCGAGTGCTAGTAGAAAGTGAAACTAATGTGTTTTGCCATACTGACCCATTTATGAATGTGTGTAGTTTTGTAGACATGTTCGAAATGAAAAAAATGTGTATAGTGTTTGCAAATATGGCAACAAATTACGACAGTAAGTGTTAGTAGTGGTTTAAATTTGTATTTTCTTCTGGAGTGACACATTGTTCAAAGATCATGTGATAAACGTACAGGAAAGGTTAGAATGAAGTAATCAATAGGTCACATGCTGTTTGGTACTTAACATGATTATCGTACGGAAGCCAAGCATGGACTAAGGACACTAACATTGACTCAATACAAAGAAAGAATGATCACATGGAACGGACTGTAGGCAAAGAAATTCTAGGTCTTGTGCAACTTGTTAGCACAATAACTGAAAAAGGGTAAGACTCAATATTGTTTGTGGGTGAGTGAATTGAGGCAGACTTCTACATGGAATGTGGTTGTCCTTTTATTCCAGGTTATGTCACGTCATTACCTCGTGGCTGCATTCACTTGAGAGGAAGTTTGTGGGTGATGAGAGCTCCTCATATAACTGGAGTCAGATCCCATCTTCTCAGTCAGGAGCTACAAAGTTTGTGGTCCTGCAGTGGTGTATGAAAATCAGCAGCAACATCATAAGATAAGTCCTTTATAAAGGCCCGTGACAATTCATCCACCAATTCACTAAATAGTAACCATACTAGGTTTACAACCCTTTTTAGGATGAATAGATAAGACCTCCCAAATAAATAAAGAACACTTACAAGCCAGTGTTAGCAGAAGTTAACCATCAGACGAACAGAGAGTGTGTAGTTATTCCTATGACAATCTACCTTATGGAAGGGATGTTCCAATATATTTATTTTGATTTGTAAATATCATTTTATTGCTTTTGAGTATTCCTGACCTGAAAAGATTGAGGTTCAGGACAATTAAATTGTACATAAAATTTCATCCAGCCTTGTTTAATAATTTTATTAAGTTAAAGTTCTGTTTGAAATCAATACCTGTTATATTAAATAAATTACCCTAGACAATTTGCCAAATAACACAACACAGATAATCATTACTCAAGTTGGGATCTAAAGAGGTAGCAGTTAGGGACTCAGAGTACTACATCATCATCATCTTCTCTGAGAACTTACATAACTTGACCCCACTTTGATGTCTATACACCCTTGCTTTTTTCAGAGAAGGGGGTATTACTTATAAGACCAGTCTCTTATCTGGCACTATCCTGGTATCCTCTGATACACCTAATTGTCCAGGATAGCCTATACTTTTAGTAACATCAAAACCTCTTATGACAGCCCAGTTGGCCGTTGTGCGCAATGCATAGCAGTTCAGGGTTAACTTTGCTGTTCGTTATATGACTGCCTATGGTGATGGGACGACTAGATGCTGTGGAATACCCACGATTGGTATTTTCGCGTGAAGTTTGACCAGGGCAGCATTGTGTTGCATACGATAATGCAACAGTAATCAGGTTTAGAACCCGGAGTCCGGTAACTTTGTCGTGAAAGGTCAGCGCTCTAACCACTCTGCCAATAAGACGCTCACTTACTTGCTCACAGGTTTAATCGTATTTCAGTTCTTTTATGGTTACCTATATATATATATATATATATATATATATATATATATATATATATATATATATATATATATATATATATATATATATATATATATATATATATATAATTCGGGTGTTTATCACTGGACTCTGACTACCTTCATATCTTCGATAGAATCATTGGTGACACAATGTAAGCTAAACGTCATAGCGCGTATTATATGTGGCATATGTTCTATCAATGAGGTGATTCTTTACTACAAAGCCTACTTTTTGGTCGGTCGATATTAAATGCAGATTTGAAAAAATAGAGTTAGCTGTTCTAAAAATGGAAAGACTGAGGAGTATTTCATGTTTCAAAATAGTGTAGGGAACAGGGTAACAATTCCCTGGATACAGGCAAAAAAAAGTTTTTGTTAAAGCCTAGAAAATAAAATCAATGAAAAAGATCCTGCTCGTACAATTTAATTAATTTGAAAATATCACAAGACAACGGACTTTACGGGAACAAAAAAAAAAAAAAAAAGAATGTTGAAGGTAAACGAGTATGACAAAGTGAGCGAAAAGATTAGATTGTAAGATAGACATGTGGAATACCTATCCAATTCTATTTAACTGTTCTTTTAAAACCTGTCTGCTTTTCCGCAATGATCAAGAGTTAAGTACCGTTTTACCAAATAACAAGGTCACTTGTATTTGGAGATGTGGCCTATTATAATCAAAGGACATAATGTCTGGAATGATCAGTACCACGCGAAGTAGAGGCAAAACTTCTGTTTAAAAAGTTATCGAGGGTCCCTTATTTTAAATTTTTAAAAATCCGTTATGCCCAAATGTTTCCGATGGAGTTTGTATTAGCTTGAATGCAGACAGTCACATCAAAGAAAGATTGTTAATAAAAAAAACTATACTACTCGTCAAAAGTCAAGGGTCACCCTATTATTTTAAATACACTTTTATATAAGCGCGTAGAATGATTAAATGAAGGAAGTTTTTTAGTAAAAATGGGTGCAATATCTTCCTCTGACAGTCCTCTATGCACGTTAAGCATAAAAACAACTCACCGACAACCATGGTGATCACGTGCAATTTGGTTTGCTGACCATAAATTCACATTTTTAATCTTTTTTTTTTTTTCAAACTTCCGTACAACCAAACAGGTGAAGTAATCGTGCTGGTTGACATTCCACGTGCAATGGCGACTTTTCGTGAACAGAGTTCACTCTTAATTTGTTTTACAATCAGCAGACTTAGGGTAGTTTCATCACTTGCAAAAACCATGCCACCGAGAAGAAGTCTTGACACTTTACAAAGAATGAGGGCTATTAGCGTGGGTTGAAAGTCGTTTATCTGTCCGTGAGGCTGCTAGACGGCTTGCAGTGTCACACTCTACTATCCAAAGAATTTTGGAGAGATTTCAGGCCACAGGAAGTGTGGAGGATCGCCACCGGCCAGGTCGTCCTAGATGCACCAATAGACATGATGACCGGTACCTCTTGTTGTCAGCCCTGCGCCATCGAACAGTGACTTTTTCCACTCTAAGATGTCAGCTGAGACAAACTGTAAACGTTAATGTCAGTCAAAGCACCATTCGCAGACGTTTACATGAATTTGGACTGGCTGCTCGACGTCCTGCAGTCAGAATCCCTCTTATTCCTGCTCATCACAGAGCCCGTGTTGCTTGGTGTCGCGAGCACATCCAATGGACAAGGCAACAATGGAGTCAAGTTCTCTTCACTGGTGAATCTCGCTTCACTGTGTCATTCAATGATGGCAGGATTCGAGTTTGGAGACGACCAGGAGAGCGATTTACTGATGACACAATTCGAGAGGTGGATCGTTATGGTAGGGGTTCTGTCATGATCTGTGGAGGCTTCTACAGACACGGCAGGACCCCACTCTACATCATCCAAGGCAATTTGACCGGCCCAAGATACCAGAACGAAATCTTGAGACCAATTGTTCAGCCTGCTCTGGAGGCCATAGGTAGTAATGCCATCCTCCAAAATGATAACGCTCGACCCCATCGAGCTCGTGTGGTGAATGAGTTTATTCAGCAACATGGGATCATCAGGATGGCGTGGCCAGCTCATTTACCTGACCTTTCTCCGATTGAGCACGTCTGGGATGTCCTTGGTCGAAGATTGTCAACAAATCACCCCCTGCCAATGGATGTTGCACAGCTGACTGCATTTCTGCTTCAGGAATGGCAATCTGCTCCTCAGGATACTCTTCGGACCCTTGTGGACTCGATGCATCTATGCTGTCTTGAATGCCTTGCTGCAAACGGTGGTCATACCCGATTTTGAAATGTCTATTTGTCCAATATCTATTGTGTGACTTTTGAAAAGGTGGGTGACACACTTCACAGCTTCATTGCGTTTGAATGTGTGTTTCCATTTCTTTACGTGACATGTCAACTTGGTATTCAATAAATGCCGTTTTGACTGAAGCCAATTACGTTTATACTGTATCAGATTTGTTTTATGGTTTCAACCAAGGTTTTTCTAAGTGGCACTTGACTTTTGACGAGTAGTATACTTTAATGTCATCACTTTGAAAGGCACAGTATATACTTTTGTCTGAGTGCAATATCTCTACCAGAGACAGCGTGTATTGCATGCTGACTATCCACTATAGGCAACAACAAATACGGAAATGACATGTAATCAAATACATTTCCCGTGAATAAAAAAAAGATATAAGCCAATCGCGTTTATTAGTGCAGAAATAATCATATAAACGCCACCACAGTTACAGTAATTCTAACCATTGAATCTAGTAACGCAATTGGGTCCAGTGATTCCAGTCACGTGATTCTGTGTAGTGAATTCAATCAAGTAATTCTGTCCAGTTGGACCGCTAATGTAACTCGGCCCACTGATTTCCACAAAAACTAATTAAGCTCAGCGACGATACTAGGGATGATTCTCCTTTCTTCATTGCCTTTCAACTCTTAGTGTAGCATAGTTCTTCAGGTAATTAATGCCCAGCCTTTTTATCCTGCTTCATCAAATTCACGTTCTTACTGTGCCAGATTTTTTGTATCTTTCTTGTGCCTTGTTTTCATACACTTCCACATATGTCTTCTTCCCCATGTGTCTTTAGGTTTCCCACCATCTCTTTTAGTCTAGTTATTCCAGAAAAAGTACTGCATTGTAATCTTATCAGCTGGTCTCCTCGATGTGTTCGTCGATACCGCCCAGCGAGGTGTCAGTATTGCTTTGTTGCCCTGATAGGTATTTGTCTGGTTCTTTCCATCAGTTTTACATTGGCTGTCTGCGAATACCATTTAAATCCTTCTATTGTGTGCAAGAACCCAGTCATAAAATGAAGTACCTTCTGGGTTGTTGTTCTTCTTGTTCTCCTTGTTTTAGAGCCATGCAATAGGATTGTCTTGAAATTGGAGTTGACAATGCTTATTTCTGTATTTCACATTCTAACTCATTCTAACCCAGGCATTTTTTCGGTTTTACCCAGCACCCAATATGCAAAAATTTTTTTTTCTACAAGTGATGTTTTACAAAAAAAAGCAGTAGACACATATATTAATTTAGTAGATACATGTATTATGCATCAAACTTTAGGAAATTGGCTGCAGAATGTTGTGAAATACTGTTGGGTTCTTATTTGATGTTATAATTGTTTGTTATATCTTGTGAGGTGTAGAAAAAAAAATGAATAAAAATTATGCACATACACGTAAATATTTCAGCTGTACTTAATCCCTTAAAAGTAAAACACCATGAATGAAACGTATATCCAGTTGACAACTAATTCAAGATGTTTGATAAAAAATAAATGAAAATTGTAATTTATATAAATTTTTTTGTTAAGTCACATACTGCTGAACTGGAATCTCACTAACACATTCCTGTCCCATGCAAAATAATTAATTTATTACTTTAAAATATCACGTTTGCTCAACATCCTTATCGCAATCGAAAATAGGTTATTATCACTACGGATATCACTAAAATTCATTTCAACATTATTATATATTGAGGTTGATTCATTAATATTTTATGAGTGTTATGCATGTTACTACACTATATGTAAACAAATAACCATATGACGTCATTAATTGATAAAAGTATGCAAAAACTAACCACCAATATAAATATTTCGCTACCAGTTCAAAATACGATGTTCACAGGAAGTGTTTACATGATATGATCACTCTATGGCCACTTATTTTCTAATTTTTTGTTCAATTCCTGAATCTTATAAAGCGGGCGCACCATGCGGCCTGCGGCTATATCCAAAGCAACTCTAGCAACGGATATAAAGCACACAATTGTAAATTCATAAATATTTGTGTCGCTCACAAACGTTCACAAACATGTGCCGGGTGTAATGAAATAATTTTAAACTGGCTTTTCGTCAGATATTCTTTAATTTTCCGCTCAAATGCGGCATATATCACCTTGGCGCGCCATACACCCTGGGTATAACGAAAGGCCTATCTGGCGCGCCATACGCCCGTTTGGGCAGAAGGATTCCTGTTTATTGTCCATAGTAACTAAAAAAAACGTTTTGTTTTGTTTGTTTGTTTGTTTTTCTTATTTATTATTTGAGTTCCTTCAACTTTGTCTGTGTTGCGATCCTGGTATATGTATGAGAAATATATTTATTCAAATGCAGTCTGGCTATCATCTGCCGTATTTATTCTCATTATTTTTGTATTTCCTCCATGAATTATCAGACTAGTTGCTGCTACATCTCAACCATTATTCTCTATTTGTTCCTTTGACTGGTTTCGATTATGAGATAGAACTTCAGGGGCCCCAACAATGTCTAGATCGGGAGGCTGTTTTGTTAAAGTCCACTGAATTCCATTATTGGTTGTTAATATTGATTTCTAAGTGAAATCTGTAGCCAGCAAGAAGATAAATTGCGACAGGAGGCGCACCACTTCTGATCTCATTGTGTTGTGTAAGTTGGTTCTAAAGTAGTCCCAAATTAAATACTGCCGCAGGGGAGGGAAGCATTACAAACTTCATTATACTAGGTCTAGCTTCTTGAGCTGGGGTGACCAGTTCCCTTCCTTGCTGCCTTTGCCTTCTGTTACTCAAGAACATAGTTAGGTACCCATTTACAGCAGGGTAGACTGGAGCGTAATGCCAGCTTGTTTCGAACCCGGTATCTTTGCTCAAAGAGGCCAGCACTCTAACTACTCTGTCAATTGGACGCGTGAAGTTTTTTTTTCAATTTTCTTGGTTTCATTTGTGTCCCATATTAATTTGCTGTGTATAACGTTTGTGCTGCTTTATGTCTTCTGCATTCTATCTTTACTCTGGACCTGCATGCTTCTGTATGTCTTATGTACTTCCGCTTTTCTTTGGAGCTGTATGCTTCTTTATGTCTTCTGTATTTCATGTCTTCCTTATGATATGTTTTCAAGGAGGACTTGGCATGTGTTTGATGAAGGCCTATGCCCCATGGTGAGCGGAGGGTTATGAATGAATGATATGCTTTCTTTATTAGGTTAGTTCCAAAGGTTTTTATAGCCGGGAGTTGTAGTGAGGATAAGCTCTCACTGCAGATAAATAATTCTATGGCACGCGCCTCAAATAGCCTCTGCCAACCAAGTCCAGCTCCCGGCCTTCACGTGTGGCTCAATTTGAGCCCGGCGGAACTGTTTCCACTGATGGGAGAAGGGGCGAGGCGAGCGACTGGCGCTCGCGCCTTGGAGAGGATGTTGTTGTTGTTGTTTTGATGAGGTGATGGGTGGAGAGCGGGCACTTAACAGCTGACCGTTATTGCCTCTTCTCGTTCCATCTTGGTCTACCCTGTTCAACCTGAAATTTGGTTATAATTGGGGTATTTAGTGTCATTTTTTTAAATATTATTTTATATTCAATTTAAACAGCTATTGTCTTTATCGGTTGCTGATTTTAATTTATATTAGTATTTGTCTATTTTATTTTCTCTTTTGTATTGTTTCTTGATAACTGTTGTCTTTTACACTTGGTTTTACTTTGCATTAGTATTTGTTCTTTTTGGGTTGTTGTTTTTACTTTTTTTTTAAATTTAATACTTTGTTGTCTTTCCTTGTCCTATGAGTAGTTAGTAAGTGTTTTTTGTGTGTGTGTGTGTTTTTATTTTGTTTTTGTTACTAACCTTATATGTTTTTCTTTGTTTTATGTATATATCTTTTAAGTATTGATTGGGCATCTCCTGGGGCATCTACACTTAAAACCTTATCACCTGTCATGCCTATATTGTGACTTCTATAGTAAGTTTTTAATTCTAGCCTTTGTTGTTCGTACTTTTTACAGTGGATCAGGTAGTGGTCTATGTCATTCTCTTCCTGACATTCTTGGCAGTGAGGTTTGTCTATCATAAAGTATGCTGCACCGAGACGGAGACGCCACAGTTTTCTGTTCGATGGTATTTTAAATTCTTCTCTGACCTGGTACGTCCTTGTTGGTTCTTTCAGCAGTTTGAACGCGTGACTGCCTTTTCTACTGTTCTTCCATGTTGTCTTCCATTCCTCATTTGTAGTTAGCTTCACTTGGCTCTTGATCTCTGACCTTCCCAGTCCTGCTCTTATTTTGTTTTTAACTCATTCTTCCATTCTTGGCGTTCTGGTCTGCCAACTCGTTACCAGCTATACCTATGTGTGCTGGAACCCACACTAGCCTCACACTACATCCTCTGTTCCCTAGTGATGTATTAATTGCTAGAATTTCTTCCTTTATGTCTGGCCGGCTACATTTACCTGGGTGTTCTAGTGCTTGTAGTGATGATAGTGAGTCTGTAAATATCGTAACAGCTTTGGGTGGGTTATCTTCGATTATTTCTAAACTTTTAAGAATTGCTACCATCAATGCGGTAAAAATCGAAGCCCTTTCAGTTACACTGTAGCTCTTTTTTATTCCCCATTGTGGTATTACAACTCCGGCACCTAGTTGCCCACTATCACCCTTGGATCCATCAGTGTAGACGGCCAGACTTTGTTTAGTTAGTTGATCTATGAATTTTCTACTTATCATTTTGGCTTCCTTATCTTCTATGTTTTGTTTGATCTTTTCAGTAAGTGAGTAGTCTATGATTGGTGTTTTTAGTTCCCAGGTTGGTATTTTGCTTCTATACTTATTACTATTTTTAATAGTGTTTGATAGTTCTTTGAGCTGCGTTAGATCTTCTATAGTTCTCCACCCTGTTGGATATCTATCTTTGTTTAAGGGGACGTCCCATACACTTTGTTGGTTTGTGACAAATGCTTTATGTGCTGGGTGGGTCACTTCTTGTGCTACTTTACTCCAATAATTTAATCTTAGTTCTTTCCGTCTTAGACCAAGGGGTGGTATGCCAAAAGCTACTTTTAGTGCTTCTACTGGTGTTGATATAAATGCACCTGTAATGGTTCTCATGGCTGCATTTTGAATTCTGTCCAGTTTTGCTTTGTTAGAAGCTGCAGCTGAGTCATAGACTATGCTGGCATAATCCAGTTTCCCCCTGATGAAAGACTTGTAGAACATAAGCATTATTTTATTGCTGCCCCCCCCCCACCCCCCAACCATTACCTTTTACTATCCTTAGTATATTTAGGGGTCCCCTACAGCTTTCTACTAAATTGTCTATATGTTTATTATAATTTAGTTGTTTATCTAAAGTTAAGCCCAGAAATCTTGTTGTTAAGGATGTACATATTTTCTGACCTTTAATGGTTATATTGATTTTGTTATTTTTTTTTTTTTTATTTCCTTTGCTGAATATCATACATACTGTTTCGTTTACATTAATTTGGAAGCCCCAACTTTTCATCAACTCTGAAACTTTGTCTATTTGTTTTTGAAGTTTTTGGTAAACATGGTTCAAGTTTTTTCCAGATCGCCAAATGGCACAGTCATATGCAAATTGTGAAACTGCATTCTTTATGTCATTGAATTCATCTGCTAAATCATTTACAGCTATAGTGAAAATTGAAGGAGAAATCACTGATCCTTGAGGAATCCCATTCTGTTGTTTTTATATTTCTGGCCTATCATTATTCACCTGTACAGCAAAATACCTGTCCTGTAAAAAGTTTTCTAGATACCTATAGGTTTTACCAGTAATGCCAATCTTTTTCATTTTGTAAAGAGCTCCATCTCGTCAGCATTCATCATATGCTCTGGCTACATCTAGAAAGACTGCCACTGTTTTCTCTTTCCTCTTGAACCCTAGCTTTACATCATGTTCTAATCTTACAAGCCCCTGGAGAGGACACTCCAGCTTCACCCTATATGTGTCGGCAAAACACGGGAAGTAGCAGTTACCGGTAATAAGCATTTTACCCAATTGGCGTAAGGCATGGCGCCAGGGGCTACTTCCGACAGTGGGAGAGTTTCTAGGATCTCACTGGACAGCTACCGCCCGCTCCAAGCTGTGCAGCCCCCAGCCAATAAGGTGTTGTCCAGCCACTGTCTGCTTTCCCCATTGGGTGCATGGGAATTAGGGTCAAACCCGAACTGTGGAAATAAATTTTGCACCAAGCAATTATCGTAATAGAAATAAGCAAACTCTCAGATTGGGATGCTGGAACGTCCGGACTATGTTGACTGGACTATCCGAAAACCTACAGGACGTAAACGATGCCAGGAAGACAGCCATAATCAATGATGAGCTTAAACGACTTCAGGTGGATATAGCTGCCCTTCAGGAAACGCGAAATGGTGAGCGAGAAGGACTATACATTTTATTGGCAAGGGAAAGACCTTAATAAAATCAGAGAACACAGAGTAGGCCTGCAAACTAGAGCAGGTCCCATCCCCCTTGTCAGTGTGTATGCTCCTACTCTATATTCTGCCTTAGAAGCTACGAGAATCTAGCAGCATTTATCAAAAGCATATCTAGGCAAGAACAGCTTGTTCTCCTTGGTGACTTTAACGCTAGAGTGGGTGCCGATAATGTTTCATGGCCTTCATGTCTGGGCCGGTTTGGTATTGGTAAGATGAATGAAAATTGACAACGGCTCTTGGAGTTGTGTGTCCATCATGACCTATGCGTGACCAACACCTACTTTCAGACAAAACCCCAGCATAAGGTGTCATGGAGATATCCACGATCCAAGCTCTGGCACCAACTGGATCTGATTCTCGTCAGTAGGCCACTTCTCAGGTCTGCGCTCTCCACGCGCTCGTACTATAGTGCAGACTGTGATGCAGATCACTCCTTGGTTTGCTGCAAAATCAGAGCACAACCAAGAAATCTCTATCGTGTCAGACATGAAGGGAAACAACGCACTGATACCAGCAAGATGTCAGACCCTGTCATGATCGCTCAATTTACTGCGACCTTCAAGAAAGTGCTCAGTAGCCCTCAGCATGATGATACTGTGACAGAGAACTGCGAGCACCTGCGGAACATCATTCAAAGTACTGCACTTGCCACCTCTGGTAAGATAAAAGCGGAGTCAAATGACTGGTTCAATGCTTCATCAGATGTGATGACACCTGTCATTGAAGCTAAGCGCAGTGCTGCGAATCAATACAAACGTTCCGCGATTGCTAGAACCCTACAGATCCTAAAGGCTACGAGAAGCAAAGTTAAAAAAAACTTCTCGACTCTGTGCAAATGACTACTGGCTCCAGCTCAGTGAGAGCATCCAGACCGCAGCGCAAACAGACAACATTAGACAAATGTATGACGGTATAAAGAAAGCCCTTGGTCCGCAAAAAAGTAAGAAGACACCGTTAAAAACCATCAGCGGAGAGAAGCTAACTGATAAGGGTAAGCTGATGGAGAAGTGGGTCGAGCACTACTCTGAGCTTAACGCTCGAGAAAATACCGTTACGCCTGCAGCCCTTGATGCTTTCAACTGTCTGCCAACTATGGAGGAGCTGGATGCTGAACCAACGTTAGAGGAATTCAGCAAGGCCATTGATAGCTTGGCCTTTGGCAAAGCACCAGGCAGTGATGGGATTCCTCCCGATTTAATCAAATGCTGTAAAAGCCCGCTATTACAACCCCTGCATAGGATGCTGTGTCAGTGCTGGGAAGAGACAACTATTCCTCAAGACATGCGAGATGCCAAAATTGTAAAACTGTACAAAAATAAAGGAGACAGAAGTGATTGCAATAACTACAGAGACATCTTTTTTCTTAGTATTGTTGGTAAGGTTTTTGTCAAAGTCATCTTAAATCCGATTACACAAATTAGTTGAGCGCATATATCCAGAGTCACAGTGTGGATTCCGAGCTGGTAGATCAACAACAGACATGATCTTTTCTCTCCGCCAGCTTCAGGAAAAATCAAGAGAGCAGAAAAGGCCTTTATATATCGCCTTTATAGACCTCACAAAAGCATTTGACCTGGTTAGTATGGATGGACTCTTCAAAATCCTCCTGAAAATAGACTGCCCTTCTAAATTGCTGGAAATGATAAAGTCATTCCATGATAACATGAAGCATCATTGGAACAGTCCAATAAGCTGGAAGCACATCACAGCCCTTTGACATACGCAGTACCGTCAAACAAGGCTGTGGACTGGCTCCGACTCTTTTCGGGATCTTCTTTGCCTTGCTCTTGAAACATGCATTTAGAGATGCAACTGAAGGAATATTCCTTCACACTAGGTCAGACGACAGACTGTTTCATCTCGCAAGGCTGAAGGCAAAAACAAAAATCAGAAGGGTCACTATAAGAGATTTGTTATTCGCTGATGATGCTGTAATCGTCACTCAAAGCCAACAGGAGCTTCTGAGCTTGATGAATCGCTTCAGTAAAGCATGCAAGGACTTTGGCCTCACAATAAGTCTAAAGAAAACGAATGTGCCGAGCCAGGATGTGGGTGCTGCACCAGTTATCACTATCTATAATTGTGAATTGGCAGTGGTGCACCACTTCACATACCTGGGGTCTACCATCAATGACAAACTCTCTCTGGGCACAGAAATTGACAGCCGCATTGGCAAAGCTGCAGCAACCTTTGCTCGCCTCACATCGCGTGTTTGAGGAAACTCACAACGAAGACCAAGGCTGCGGTATATAACACCTGCGTCACCAGCACACTCCTATATGGCAGCGAGACCTGGACAACCTATGCTAAGCAAGAAAGAAGGCTCATCACCTTCCATTTACGGTGTCTTCGCCACATCCTCGGCAGCTCGTGGAAAGATAAAGTGACAAATGTCGAGGTGTGGTCACGTGCTGGTCTTCAAAGCATGTATACACTGCTTATACAGCGCAGACTACGCTGGGTTGGCCATGTTCGCCGCATGGAAGATGGTAGCATCCCGAAAGATATCTTCTGCGGGCAACTAGCAGATGGCAAAAGAACAGTTGGGTGACCGCAGCAGGTTCAAAGATGTGTGCAAGAGAGATGAGGGCACTGGACATAAATCCAGCAACGTGGGAGGATGAAGCTGCCGATCGCATCAAGTGGCAATGCTATTTACGGCGCCACCTCAGATTGGGCGAAAAGAAGCTCACACAACAAGCAGAAGAGAGGAGAAAACGTCGAAAGGAGCACCAGGAAAATAAACAGCTGAGGGCGGTCACCTCAGGGGCGCATTCCGATAGTCAGTTATGACTGAAGGGGCTATTATTATTATTATTTATTATTATTAGGTTAATGAACTTTTGTGGGATTCCACAGTGCCGCCTCATCAAGTTAGTTGTTGAAGCATAGTATACTGATTGGATATTGTAACAGAAATACTTTTTTTCTAAATTATCTTGGCCTTATGTACGTCTTATATTAAATTGTTGCTCGTAGCTTTCTGCTGCTTTATGTCTTTGTGTATGTCTGCTTTAATCTGGAGCTGTGTGAGTCTGTTTGTTTTGTACTTTTCAGCTTTACTTTGGAACTGTATGCTTCTCTATGTTTAGTGTTTTTCAGCGTTACTTTTGTGACAAAACGGGGCGGCCCCTATCGATCTTTGGTTCTCTCCGGCAGTATCGGTACATTGGTGGTACTGATTTTTATTATTTGCTCTCAATTGTCGCACTTTTCTTTCTTTCTTTCTTTCTTTTTTTTTGCTTGCGTGTCAAATATTTTGTAGGTGCTAACATTTGTTGACACTCCTGTCTGTGATGTCACCTGTTTGTTACCCGGTCATCCTACACGGCTGTTTGCGAGCGATCTTTTAGTTATTTCCCCTTTTTCCCCGACCGCGCTATTTATAGCCCACTTGACAGAGGTCACGTGGTCAGCTTCCTAATGGGAAAAACATGTGGCGATGTTTACTTTTGATAGGGCTTAATTAATGCTTTTAGGTGTGGTGAAGTGGGATGTTATAAATATTTATAGGGGACTTAGTGTACTGACTGAGATCAGCTGTGAAGGTATCTATATCTAATAAGAGTAGTGTATTATAGATAACCTTACTTGCTGCCACATATGTATACCTCAGTCAGAATTATTCTGGAATAGTGTGATGACTACGTTATATGTCTAGGGTATGTGTATGATGAAGTGTAAGTCATAACAACAACAGACAGCAAAACAATTTAATTTATTCCACCACACTTGACAACACAGTGACACTCACATACATAAAACAATCTACAAGGATATCTTAAAGGAGTCACTGATAACTTTTCAAATAACAATATGTATTCAGTGCTGTCATGAATGTATATGTGTCCTGATTCAAATACAAAGGGAACCAGGAATCACAATCAATTTTAATTACAAGTTATATGTACAGAATTTATCAATATGAATCTTGTAGTGACATATATTTTTAATAGTATCCTATGTGTGTCAGTTGTGTAGTAGTAATATGAGGTAATACTGGTTTTGTTTTGTTCAAGCTCTGTTGGTATTTGTCATCATGACTTCAATAGTTTGTCTTTATTGGAACTAGTATTGGAGATGTTCTCAGTTCCTGATATTAAAACAATTAAATTCCCCTCTTAATTTTATTTTACACTGTCATTTTAAGATGGGGGTACATAATGTTGAGCTCCATGGCCACACTCTCTTATCTTTCGTGATGACTGCAGTAAAGGCCTCCTCTGCTCGATTACTTTAATGAGTTCTGGAGCCACCCCACTGGTTGCTATATGGACCAAGGAGTATGCTGTCCACCTCTGGCTTCAGCAAAGCTCTGACCAGGTGCTGCTCAATAACTTTAAGACCACGGTCCCTGAAACAAGAAGGATGTACCTTCTACGTCATAACTAATTTATACTCTCTTTCTACACTGAGCACAATACATCACAAACATTGAGTTCAGAGCGTTAGGCCAACTGTCAGCTTCATCTGAAATACTTTATACCAGTATTTTCCTCCCTAATGGTTACTACGCCTCTGCAATTCCAGCATTATTTCTTTCTAGTCAATCATCTAGGTGTCAGTGTACTGTTTGGCCATTCCATGCAGTTTTACTTTCCTCCGACACCTTCTGTTCAGGCTGGAGCACTATGGGCTTTACATCATGTTCGCTACTGAACTACAAATATATACAGGCATAAATTAACAATTTACATTCAATTTTCATTAAAAGATATTGAATATTCCAAGCTTACCACAATTCATGGAATAATAAACAGTTTCGTTGACTGGCAATGAATATAGCACAACTCCGATCTGCCGATGTCCCAGGCTTTATTTTATAAAAAATATACACTGGTGCTCAACGCACTGCTTCTTAATAGGTTTATTACAAGATGTGGCAATGAACAGACGCTCTGAATCGAGTATATTCGCAGCTCTACCCAATGAAACCATGTCTACACATCTTTTCAAAAAAGTACTCCTTTTTCACGTTTCCCCTGACAACACAAGATAGTATTTATAGCCCGACCAATCGTGTTTAGTCTTATATTTGTTGCGCTCCAATCAAATAGGAGATAACATGGTAGGCTATTTCCGTAACGTAATGTTTTTTCAAACACGTAAAAAAAAAATTTTATGAGCAGAAATGATTTCATGCTGTCAGGCACCCCCACTATTTTATTTTGGTTATAATTTGGTAATTCCTAGACTATTTGCGTAACGTTTTACATATTCTTTGTCAGCAAGCCCTAAGGAACCCAAATATACAAATTTAAAAGAGCTAAGTGGCTGCGTTCAAAATATGCAATTTCTTCTACCTCCTGTTTCGAAGATGTGCTGTCTGGGTACTGTAATGTTTTCAAACGTAAACCCATCTAATGTCATCTTTTCTAATAAGCGTTTTCCAGGTTTTTTTAAAACCTAACTCTGGGAAGGTTAGTGTTTTTATCACTGTCCGTCTGAAAAAATTAGTGCATGTGGCCTTACACGCGTGATGGCAGCAATTGTGTATCGCGCGACGCGTGTTTAGTATTGCATGCTTCCTGCCTTCATTCGCCCCTCTCTCTCTCCTGCTTTATCTGTCTTTTTAGTTACGCCGTGTATGGGATGAATGAAATATTTAATTTAGGTCATTGATCAGCTTGCGTATCTCACGGTTTTTCAAAGAAATACAGTACATGTTTCATTGAAGAAAGCGTACAGCGACACAGTAGGCTTTTACTATCAACGTGAAAGCGTTACAATTTGCAGACGAAGTAGAAAACAAGGGGATTTCGAGTACAGTCATTGTGACAGCACTGTTCTTTTACCATTTCTCTTTTCTTTTATTAAATTTATTTGTTAGGCTTTACATTTACGTTTTAATTTATATATGTGGATTAGAATATTCCACGACATCTCCCCTCTTAAAACAGACATTATATGTCAGTCCTTTATTCTATATACACATAGAGAAATTTATTATTATTTCTGGGGTTTACGGTGATTCTCATCACACGGATGGCGGCTTAAAAAATCCGCTCCCAAATTTGTTTTTCCAGATATATACTCAATGCTAAAATTATATGGAGCCAAAAGTAAGGACCATCGGAGTAACCTAGAATTCTCATGCCTAGCCTGTGCTAGAAACGATAAAGGTTTGTGATCCGTTTGCAACTTAAATGCCTTCCCATACAGATAAATATTGAATTTCTTTATTGCCCATATTACTGCAAGACATTCTTTTTCGCTAGTTGAGTAGTTGATTTCAGCTTTATTCAACTTTCTGCTAGCATATGCCACTGGGCTTAATTCCCCATCCAATGCATCTGATTTCTGTAGTAGAGTTGCACCTAACCCAATATTACTGGCATCCGTCCTTACTATGAATTCTTGACTTAAGTCAGGTAATTTCAAAATAGGTTTACTTGTGAGCTTTTCCTTCAATTCTTGGTAAGCCATTTCACATTGTGGTGTCCATGTAATGCGATCTGGATGTCCTTTACGTGTCAAATCAGTTAACGGTGCACATATGGAATTACAGTTTTTGATATACTTCTGGTAGAAACCACATAATGAGACAAAGGATCTCACGTCCTTCTTGGTTTGTGGTCTCGGGGCTTTCTTTAGTTTCTCTAAATTCTTTGGGTCAGGGGTCATGTTTCCCTGATAAACGGTGTGTCCCAAAAATTCCAATTCTTTACATCCAACGCAACATTTGGTTGGTCGGGCGGTTAAATTTGCTTCCCTAAGTCGATTAAACAGCATATTCAGAGAGTCAATGTGTTCCTCAAATGTTTCTGTTGCTATAAGGATATCATCCATGAAATTTGTTATATATGGATTATTCAGAGGGTCCAATAATTTTCTCATCATTCTAGAGAAGACACTAGGCGCATTCTTCAATCCAAATGGCAATCTATTAAACTCATAGTGTCCTTCTGAGGTACTAAAAGCTAGGTATGGTCTAACCTCAGGCTTTACTGGAATCTGATAATATCCTTTACTCAGATCCACTTTTGAGAAATATTTAGCTTTATTTAGTCTGGCAAACAGCTGATTTGTATCCGGCAATGGATCCACCTGTCCTTCTGTAATAGCATTCAGTCTCCTGTAATCTATACAGAGTCTATGTTCTCCAGAGGGCTTCCTTAAGAGTACAACACCGGAACTATACGAAGATTCACTGTGCGAAATAATTCCTTCCTTCAACAGATAGTCTATCTCTTCCTTCAAAACTTTCTCCTTAGCAAACGGAATCGAATATGGTTTCATACAGACAGGTGTGGGGTCTATCAGTTTCATATCATATTCCAATAGGTTTGTATGCCCTGGTCGGTCTGTTAACACCTATGCATGATTATTTAGAACCTGTTGCACTCTCTCTTTCTGAGTTTTCGTTAAATGTGTACTGATTTTCACCTGTGCTGCTGTCTCACAGGGGTGTAATGGATATTCAAATGATGAAAGTGGTTCCTTTTTCATCTCCATGGCGATGGACAAGGTCAACAAGTGTGTCTCTTCCTGATGTTCTCTTTCCAAATATTTCTTCAGGAGATTCACATGATAGATTTTTTCTTTCCCCTTCTTATCTATCTTATAATTTGTTCTAGACACCTTCTCTAAAACTGTATATGGACCCTGCCATCCAATTTGTAACTTATTCTGACTCCCGGGGAGAAGAAGCAGTACCTTCTCTCCCACAGCCAAATCTCTGTCTTTCGCCTTCCTGTTATAATAGGCAGCATGTTTCTTCCTGGCTTGTTTCAAATTTTCATTGGCAAGTTTCCAGCCAGTTTTTAAACGAGTGGTCAGCTCATTCACATATTGGTATGAAGATGTAATGTTTTCCTCTGCCTTTTCATCAGTCCACGTTCTTAACAAAGCTTCGAGTGGACCTTTTATTGGCCTTCCAAACAATAATGTTGCCGGGGCCTTACCGGTTGAACTATGGGGTACCTCCCGATAAGCAAAGAGGGCGGCGTGCAGGTACTGGTCCCATGTATCTGGTTTTTCGTGTGCCAACTTTCTCAGGATCGACATCAACGTGCCGTTAAATCTTTCCACTTGGCCGTTCCCTTGGGGATGGTACACACTACAATGGAAGTGTTTGGCCTGGAAGATCCTGAAAACTTCTTCAGTTAGTTTCCCCTTGAACTGAGAGCCATTATCAGTCAAGATTTGATTGGGAAAGCCTAACCTTGTGAAAATTGTGAGCAATGCCTCTGCCACATGTTTAGAATCAATCGATGACAGGGCTACTGCCTCTCCCCACATAGAACAAGTGTCCACCAGAGTCAGAATGTAGCTGTTCCTTCTCTTGGTTCGGGTGAGAGGTCCCACAAGATCCACGGCAACTCTCTCAAAGGGTGTTCCCACTATGGGCATTTCCCCCAGAGTTGCTGGTGCAGTCCAATGTTTAGGTGCTACTCGTTGGCACTCTGGACAGGATTTTACATATCGTTTGATATCTTCAGTTATTCCTGGCCAGAAATAGTGACAAGCTATTCGCTGTCCTGTTGCGCTGATTCCCATATGACCACTGAAGGGAATCGCATGCCCTAGTTCCAACACTTTAGTCCTATATGAAGTGGGAAGGACCAGCTGTCCGTGACCATTGGATTCAGATCCAGCCTTCCTATATATCAGTTTGTTCTTCATATAAAACTCTCCCTTGCCTGGAGGTGTATGAGATTTGGGCAACTTCTTGAAACATGGCTTGAGTGTTTTGTCCTCAGCCTGTGCCTTCCTCATCTCATCTGGGTGAGTATTTATTGGATTATCCTCCTCCTTTTTAGACTGTGATCTGGTCTGCACTGTTGCCAATATCACAGGTCTCTTGGGATTTCCCAAGAAGACATATCTACACCCCAATATCAGAGGGTAGATTGGCTCATTTATCACTGCTGCTTTTATGATTCCTTCTACATATCGCGTTTTCACTTTTATTCGGGCGACGGGAAGTGTCATGGTAGCTACATCCTTGCTTGCAGTTTGAATCTCCACTGTTTCTGTGGTGTATTGATCGGCCTGCACCAGGTGAGAACTCACAACGGAATCGTAATCTAAACCGGTATCATATAAACACCTTATAGTGACACCATTACAGATGACATCTTCACACACTGGGGGGTGGTATGGTTCCTGTAGTTCTTCAGGTTTGACCTTCTTTTCCTTTTTCCCCGATGTCATAGCAGCACAATGAGGAGGTTTCCTTCTACAATGGTCAGTGTCATGATTGTTCATCTTACAATTTTTACACCACCTTTTTCCTTGGTTGAAAGATTTTCTTTCATCATATTTCCTTTCATCGAATTGTGGGAATTTATTTTTATTTTCATACCGTGACCTATCAAACTGGTGCTTACCTTTGTTTTGATCCCTAGGATCAAATTTATTAAAGTTCTGTGGTGCCCTAAAGTTATCCACTTGTTTCTTTTTATTACCTGTTACCTCTGCTTGAGCTGCTTGATACCTTTCAGCAACATTTAGCAACTCACCCAGCCTCTCTGCACCTTGTTCCATGAGAAACTTTCTCAGGTCTGGAGCCATGGACTCTCTTAATTGCTCTATAAGGACCATTTCCTTAAGATCTTGGGTTTTCCCCAGAGAAGTCCATTTCTCCAAGTATGTCTCTATTCGTGCAGAGAACTGGTGATAGGTTTCACCTGACAGTAGTTTAGCATTCCTAAATTTTTTCCTATAAAATTCTGCATTCTTTTCATATCTTAACAAAAGAGCCTGCTTTAGCATGTCATAATTTTCCTGATCATTTCTGCTCATTTTTGCAAAAACTTCATAAGCTGCCCCACGAAGTCCTTGAGATAACTTTAAGCTCCACCTTTCTCTCTCTAACCCATACGTGGTAGCTAATAATTCGTATCTATTTATATAGCTCTCAATATCATCGTCTTTCTCAACAAAATGATCTAAATGAAAATTCATAGCTGAGGTTGAGGCTCCCTGAGTAACCGTAGCATCAGAGGCAAAGGGACTGGCACCATTTTCAGGAGCATGGCCTTGAAACTCCAACTCCCTTAGTCTTAACTCATGTTCCCTTTGTAATCTCTTATCTTCTGCTTCCCTTTCTGCAGCTAATCTCTTCTCTTCCCTTTCTGCAGCTAATCTCTTCTCTTCTCTTTCTGCAGCTAATTTCTTCTCTTCTCTTTCTGCAGCTAATCTCTTCTCTTCTCTTTCTGCAGCTAATTTCTTCTCTTCTCTTTCTGCCTCCAATGCTTTAGCCTCTTTGTCAGCCTCAATCTGCAACCTCTTAATCTCTTTTTCAGCCTCTAACTTTCTTTCGGCCTCTTTTTCTAATCTTCTTTCTTCCCGTTCAATATATTTGTCACATTCCGCAGTGACATAAGAAATCATAATTTGCCCGTCCATTCCTAACTCTTTCGCAGTCTGTACAGCAGCAGATCGAAATTTTGCCAGGTCGGCCATTGTCTAACAGATAAATGTCTAAAATATGTAACTAAACAATTTTATCTATGACTAACTAACTTAGGACAACACAGGCACTGTGAGCTCAACCTTATTTATTTTCACCCAAGGATACCTTTTAATTCTTATTATTCCCTGAAGTGAATTACCCCCAATATTTGTAATAGGGAAAGATTCAAAATCCCGAGAGCGAGACCCCAATATATGTGGTGAAGTGGGATGTTATAAATATTTATAGGGGACTTAGTGTACTGACTGAGATCAGCTGTGAAGGTATCTATATCTAATAAGAGTAGTGTATTATAGATATAACCTTACTTGCTGCCACATATGTATACCTCAGTCAGAATTATTCTGGAATAGTGTGATGACTACGTTATATGTCTAGGGTATGTGTATGATGAAGTGTAAGTCATAACAACAACAGACAGCTAAACAATTTAATTTATTCCACCACACTTGACAACACAGTGACACTCACATACATAAAACAATCTACAAGGATATCTTAAAGGAGTCACTGATAACTTTTCAAATAACAATATGTATTCAGTGCTGTCATGAATGTATATGTGTCCTGATTCAAATACAAAGGGAACCAGGAATCACAATCAATTTTAATTACAAGTTATATGTACAGAATTTATCAATATGAATCTTGTAGTGACATATATTTTTAATAGTATCCTATGTGTGTCAGTTGTGTAGTAGTAATATGAGGTAATACTGGTTTTGTTTTGTTCAAGCTCTGTTGGTATTTGTCATCATGACTTCAATAGTTTGTCTTTATTGGAACTAGTATTGGAGATGTTCTCAGTTCCTGATATTAAAACAATTAAATTCCCCTCTTAATTTTATTTTACACTGTCATTTTAAGATGGGGGTACATAATGTTGAGCTCCATGGCCACACTCTCTTATCTTTCGTGATGACTGCAGTAAAGGCCTCCTCTGCTCGATTACTTTAATGAGTTCTGGAGCCACCCCACTGGTTGCTATATGGACCAAGGAGTATGCTGTCCACCTCTGGCTTCAGCAAAGCTCTGACCAGGTGCTGCTCAATAACTTTAAGACCACGGTCCCTGAAACAAGAAGGATGTACCTTCTACGTCATAACTAATTTATACTCTCTTTCTACACTGAGCACAATACATCACAAACATTGAGTTCAGAGCGTTAGGCCAACTGTCAGCTTCATCTGAAATACTTTATACCAGTATTTTCCTCCCTAATGGTTACTACGCCTCTGCAATTCCAGCATTATTTCTTTCTAGTCAATCATCTAGGTGTCAGTGTACTGTTTGGCCATTCCATGCAGTTTTACTTTCCTCCGACACCTTCTGTTCAGGCTGGAGCACTATGGGCTTTACATCATGTTCGCTACTGAACTACATATATATACAGGCATAAATTAACAATTTACATTCAATTTTCATTAAAAGATATTGAATATTCCAAGCTTACCACAATTCATGGAATAATAAACAGTTTCGTTGACTGGCAATGAATATAGCACAACTCCGATCTGCCGATGTCCCAGGCTTTATTTTATAAAAAATATACACTGGTGCTCAACGCACTGCTTCTTAGTAGGTTTATTACAAGATGTGGCAATGAACAGACGCTCTGAATCGAGTATATTCGCAGCTCTACCCAATGAAACCATGTCTACACATCTTTTCAAAAAGTACTCCTTTTTCACGTTTCCCCTGACAACACAAGATAGTATTTATAGCCCGACCAATCGTGTTTAGTCTTATATTTGTTGCGCTCCAATCAAATAGGAGATAACATGGTAGGCTATTTCCGTAACGTAATGTTTTTTCAAACACGTTATAAAAAAATTTTATGAGCAGAAATGATTTCATGCTGTCAGGCACCCCCACTATTTTATTTTGGTTATAATTTGGTAATTCCTAGACTATTTGCGTAACGTTTTACATATTCTTTGTCAGCAAGCCCTAAGGAACCCAAATATACAAATTTAAAAGAGCTAAGTGGCTGCGTTCAAAATATTCAATTTCTTCTACCTCCTGTTTCGAAGATGTGCTGTCTGGGTACTGTAATGTTTTCAAACGTAAACCCATCTAATGTCATCTTTTCTAATAAGCGTTTTCCAGGTTTTTTTAAAACCTAACTCTGGGAAGGTTAGTGTTTTTATCACTGTCCGTCTGAAAAAATTAGTGCATGTGGCCTTACACGCGTGATGGCAGCAATTGTGTATCGCGCGACGCGTGTTTAGTATTGCATGCTTCCTGCCTTCATTCGCCCCTCTCTCTCTCCTGCTTTATCTGTCTTTTTAGTTACGCCGTGTATGGGATGAATGAAATATTAAATCTAGGTCATTGATCAGCTTGCGCATCTCACGGTTTTTCAAAGAAATACAGTACACGTTTCATTGAAGAAAGCGTGCAGCGACACAGTAGGCTTTTACTATCAACGTGAAAGCGTTACAATTTGCAGACGAAGTAGAAAACAAGGGGATTTCGAGTACAGTCATTGTGACAGCACTGTTCTTTTACCATTTCTCTTTTCTTTTATTAAATTTATTTGTTAGGCTTTACATTTACGTTTTAATTTATATATGTGGATTAGAATATTCCACGACATTAGGCTACTTTTTTATTATAAATACCGGCTTTAATTTTGCGTAAAGCTAGACTAGAAATGTTAGAGTAAATTTTAGAACAAGAACAAACATTTTATCACAATTAGAACAGAAGATATAATAGTCTGAAATAGTGTAAAATTTACGTTTTTTTTATATTTTGTTATGGTTTGTTTATAATGCAATTTTCACTAAATCGGTCACAATCAACATGCATAACAAATTACAGAAATCAAAAGTAGAAAACCTGCAGAAAATGGATATCAAAGATTTGTTTTGGTTTCATGCGTCAAACATTAATTATTGAAAGTTTAAATTGCAAGTCCACATTTATTACCTTAAAATAACACACCCAATTGTCCCCAAAACATGTTTGAATTGCTTTTATGCTACTTTATTATTATAAATACCGGCTTTAATTTTGCGTAAAGCTAGACTAGAAATGTTAGAGTAAATTTTAGAACAAGAACAAACATTTTATCACAATTAGAACAGAAGATATAATAGTCTGAAGTAGTGTAAAATTTACGTTTTTTTTTTTACATTTTGTTATGGTTTGTTTCTAATTCAATTTACACTAAAACGGTCACAATCAACATGCATAACAAATTACAGAAATCAAAAGTAGAAAACCTGCAGAAAATGGATATCAAAGTTTTGTTTTGGTTTCATGCGTCAAACATTAATTATTGAAAGTTTAAATTGCAAGTCCACATTTATTACCTTAAAATAACACACCCAATTGTCCCCAAAACATGTTTGAATTGCTTTTATGCTACTTTATTATTATAAATACCGGCTTTAATTTTGCGTAAAGCTAGACTAGAAATGTTAGAGTAAATTTTAGAACAAGAACAAACATTTTATCACAATTAGAACAGAAGATATAGTCTGAAATAGTGTAAAATTTACGTTTTTTTTTTTTTACATTTTGTTATGGTTTGTTTCTAATTCAATTTACACTAAAACGGTCACAATCAACATGCATAACAAATTACAGAAATCAAAAGTAGAAAACCTGCAGAAAATGGATATCAAAGTTTTGTTTTGGTTTCATGCGTCAAACATTAATTATTGAAAGTTTAAATTGCATGTCCACATTTATAACCTTAAAATAACACACCCAATTGTCCCCAGAACATGAGAGCTAACAATTATCTCAATCATACATCATGAGTTCTGATCCAGTCTGCGCAATGTTTTTCTAATATGTGCTGTTTATGAATTGTCTTACTAGGGAATAGCTTTCTGAACAAAGACATATAAGTCTCTATCGATGCTGTTATTGATTCTTTACTAATTGGTTTACTGTGTGATATTTTGTTGTGTACTTTCTCAAATGCTTCTTTCAGTGAGTTGAATTGTTCTTGGGCAATAAAAGCTATGTTAGTTATATCTTGTTTGTCTGTAATTTTCAGTGTTTGTGTAATGATTGCTCTTGTAAGATCTTTATAAACTTTTTGTGTGAGATATCTGTGGCAGTGATTCCCTATAAATGCTCTGCTATTATAAGCCTGTTGTATGATTTTGTGTTTGGCTAGTACCTTGTCCATGTGTGAGCAAACTGGACCAGACCTAGTACACAGATCTTGAAACTGAAGTTTGGCCAGCGCATCTTGTGCATTTTCAAGTCTAACTTTAAAATTATCTGTCTCCTCCTTATCCTCACAAAGTTCAATACCTACCTGAAAAATTCAATTTTAGCTCCTAATTCTTCTGCTTATTTCCAGTTCCTACTAAATCTCTTCAAGTTCTTAAAAGTACTAATGTTTGCATGTATCTCTTGCGAATTCTCAAATATCTTTGCGTCTATTGTATCAGCTACCTGTTCTAGAAGTCTGTGGTGTTTCAAAACAATGCCTAATAAAATATGAAGGTAAGGAGGAGCTACATTTTCAATTTCAATCTCTAACATTGGTTTGTGTAAACAATTATGGTAATGTGCCACTTGCCTTTTATTCCCTTTCCCATATTTCATATATCTATTGTAATCTCTTATCAACATGGCCAAACTTCTTGGTTTGCAAGTTGTATGCTCTCTGCATGTCTTTGATGAAAATGTTTGGTTTGTCTGGAGCTCAAGGAATATACCCATGTCTGTGGTGTCTCCAGCAAAACAAGGAAATAATCCCCGAATAAGAAAACAACAACTTGTTTACCATCCCACTCTAAATATTTTAGTGACTCTATCTGAGCTTTCATGCCATTCATAAATATTTCTAAATTATCATATGTATCTCTGACTCTAGCCATTGATAAAAGGATGGTATTAGATTTAGAATTTAGTTTCTCTAAATTTACTACCTGCATTGTAACTTTGAATGAAAGAAGATATACAAACAGTTACTTAGAATTCGCTGGCAACCGTCGTGTGCACAGGATTGTCAACCAAAGAACACCAATGGAACAGTCCTTATCTCACACACAATTAAAAAAAAAATTCATATTATAAATAGAAGATTAACAAAACTTGAAAGATAGATCAAATTATGTGGAAGTAATCTATCTATAGCTTTACATGTTTTCTGACGCTTATATACGTAGCTAAATATCATTATAAATGAATGAAAATGCAAAAACAGATGGTGCTTTACAAAAAGTTATTTTTTTACTACCTTATTTAAGATTTGTGGGTATCAGGAATGCGTTTAAAGGGATTTAAATGCTATAAAATCTGGTGACAATATGCTTGTTCTTGTAATGCCAAACTCACAAAACTGACTACCACACATTCTCAAGATATGAAACCAAAAAAAAAAAAAAGTATGTGGAAATAATCTTTAGCTTCCCTTCGAGAAGTCTTTATAATTATAAACTCAAACGAATGGGCCGATTTTTAGATATTAAATTAATAAAAAGATTACTTATTTTATGAATTTCCTTAAATGATGACGCTGTTTTCAAAAGTCTGTAACTCCGTCAAAACTAATTTCAAACAAATAAAAATGCAATCAAAAATAGAACACAGAACAAAGTTATAGTACACAAAAGAATTTTAGCGCTGTGTTTATCCAGAACGAGTGTGTAATGATTTATATTTTACTGATTTTACTCACACATCAGCTGATTTTCCCCGCCAAAAACTTAAATAGTCTTTTACGGTGCACACAAAATTTTATACCCGGTGTCAGAATTCCGGTCACCGAAACTAAAAGAGCGCTCTGGTATAGGGCACAAACAGCCGTGCCTAGCTTGCGGTGAGCAACTGAGATAAGATAGTCGCCGGCGTGTTTAGATTGAACCGCTGATATGACGACTCGTTTGGTGACCCAGATGGGCAGACACGGAGTTTTGCGCACTGATACGACAGATAACGAGATTACTGTCTGGGTGACACATTCTGTGCAGCTAAATATGATATAATCGCTAACGGTCACTTGTTTGAAAGTAATCATGAATTTATTACATTTGAGACAACATGAGTCTACATATATGTTTAAAAGAGTGTATGCAAGGCCCCAGATGTCCATATATGGTAATACGTGAACTTTTGCTTCACGCACCTTATTTCACGTGGAATATTTTTTTAATCATCACACCCTATCTGCATGATTTGAAATGAATGGATCTTTCTGATTAATTCATAACAACAATGCGTGGGAAGATAGGAATATAGTCTAACCATTTCGCAGTTTTATTTCACTGTGAATTTCACGCTCACCAGGACATCAGACCTCGCCAGAGTGAAGACTAGATTCATAATTCCTTTTTTTTTTAACCGGACCTTTTATTGGAGAACCAAATAAGACTTACAAAGCACAGGAAATCTCTACATTTTAATAAGGAACTTCGGGACTAGGAAACTGAAGATAGACACGGAGTCAGAGGGAATTGAAGTTAAAATTAACGCCCCCCCCCCCCCCTCCCGTACATGTGAAAGAAGGCAACTGCCAGTGCCTTTTTTAAGACCTCTGAGCAAAAACGTCTGTGAGCCAAGATTGGCGTAAGTATTGCATTTTTCATTCTATGTTTCATTACAAACATGTAAACTAACATATCCCTCCCAACTAACATAATTACCGATGTATGTTACGTCGGTCGGTCTCACTCAAAATAGTAACTCGCACCAGAAAAAAAAGTGCGCAACGCACGGTGTGCAACTTGCTCGGCGTGGGTGTTATATAAAACAAATACTTTGGTTTTATTGTTAAAAAAATTTTTTTTATTCTTTCACGAAATTAGTAGCGCTCGACAAAGAAAAAGTGCGTAAAAATGGATGTGCATGAGCCAATAACATACCAAAGTGAATTGTATTTTCGGACACGGCCAGCTCTATGTCGCCCTCACCCGATATACAAATCATGAAAACTTGAAAGTTATTGTTAAAACCACTTATTGTCAGGGAACACTCTTTGAAAACAATCCACGCACTTTCACACGACATGTTGTCATCAAAGAACTTTTAAAATGAACCTAAAATAACATAATTCTCGCCGTGTTGGTCACACCTGAGGAATGCACCGTGGTGAAAAATTGAATTGTTTCCATTATATATACTCTCCCGAAAATAGTTACAATCAACGAAGAAAAGCGTTTTAATGACGGTGTTCTTGAACAGTTTGATTACACTGCATAATGGAAAGAAACCAAAACACTCTAAGAATGTACTTCTATCTGCTCATCTGGGAACGGAACAAGCACACTATAATTAAAAACCCGTCAAGTTTGACGGGTTATTACTAGTATATATATATATAATAAGAGAAGGAAGAACGTTGGGCCTAAATAATGTGCAAGAGCTAAGAGGAGTGGCGTCACAACGAACAACCTGGAGAGCACTGGTTTCTGCCTTATGCGCCGTGTTTGGCGCTTAAGTTTATATTATATATTATATATATATATATATATATATATATATATATATATATATATATATATATATATATATATATATATTACCATGCGAATTTTAATGTGTGAAAATTGCTACAGGATGTCAAAGTCATTTGAGACTGGCAACCTCAGCGTATAAAATGATGATTCATGAACCACCACTGCACGGGCTGGTGATTGCTTTATTGCTATAGTCCGTTCGGAAATTCGTGCCCACAGAAAGTGTCAATTTTCTCCAAAACTGTTTGTTGTATGGACATGAATTGTAACTTTCATGTTAGTCTTAGAAAGATTTTTCCATGACAACATTAATATAGTTTTTTTTATATAACGTAAAACTCATGTCATTTCGAATTTTCTTCTTGAGTTTTTGTAAAAAAACTATATTAATAACTTTTTTTTTTTTTTTTAGGAAAGTTACAAGATCCGCAAAAAAAAATTCATTTTTTTGAAACAGTTTTGTGACTACATGTCCGCACGAGTTCTGTGGGCACGAATTTCCAAACGGACTATAGTTTCGTAACGAGAACTAAAAGCATAAAGTAGTTCCAGGTTCCCTATGGAGCAGGGAGGGAAAGATGTAATGAAACGATGTACTCTCTTCTATGGTATAATCTGATAGACTCTTTCCATTTTCAAAGCTTGAGTGTCTTCCCAATTTATAAAAACATAGTCCACTTCACGTCTTGCCTTCAAATTAATGTTATGGTCTTCAAGCTTTAAACCTTGTAAATGTGGCTATGTGAAAATATTCAGCTGTAAAGTAATTTGAAGTTTCAACTCATTATTTCCATTCTCTTCAGTTTAATCCCTAGATTTTGCTGATGAAAACTCCTTCAATTTATATTGTGAACACTCTTTCCATGGAGTATGTAATTCAAACAAAAACTAATCTGTTTTCGGATCTTTTATTTGAATGTAAAAACTATGAAAGCTACTCTAAAATTAACCCAGACAACAGTTTTATCCCGAGGGATTTTTAATTTCTCATCGAGGGTAACGAAGAAATTTGAGTAATTTGGGATGGTTTGTATGGGCAAAGAAAATATATTAATAACTATGGGGTGGAAAATCTAAGACTGCACTCAGCAAGAGCGTTTCGTTCTATTCCATTTTACCAAGTTATTGGTGGTACAAGCAAAAGTTATTCTGGAGAAAATTGACGGGGGCACGAATTTCCGTGGCCTATAGTTTTAACGAGAACTAAAACCATGGCAGTAGTTCCAGGTTTCCCTATGGAAACGAGCTACCCCGAAAGATTGATCAGAAATGAGCGCATTCTAAGTATAAGAACCAACATTTTCAAAGCAGTGTAAATGTCTCTATGAACATTGGTCAGCTTCAAAATCTATGCAAGCACTTTCAAGCTTCTTGTAAACTCACATTTAAATGTCTATGTGAAAATATTCATTTTAAAGTAATGGAAGTTTCAAACTTTTCAATCAGTGTAAAACATAAATGAAAACATATTCAATTTATATTGTGAACACTTTTCAATCAGTGGAGATGTATATGTAAACAGACTATATCTGTTTTATTAACCTTTTCATTTGAATATAAAGTAACTATGAAAGCTATTCTATTTAAATGTAAAGACAGTTTTATCCCGAGGGATTAAATTTAATTCTCATCGAGGGTAACGTCTGAGTAATTGGGATGGTGGTATGGGAAGATAGGAACCCATAACTATGGGGTGGAAAACGCCATACTCAGAAGAGCGTTTCGTTCTATTCTTTTACCATAGTTATTGGTGGTACAAGCAGAAAGTACTATCTCTGGAACAAGAAGGGAACCGTGGCCTAAGCTTTAAGACGAAGGACCCACGTGGCAGACTCTCCTTGACGTTTCTGGGAAACGAGCTACCCCCGACAACCTTGATCAGAGACGAGCGCGAGCAAAGTGAAAAGAACCAACCCATAAGAAGGAGCAGAACCGTCATTGGCAGCTAAGTTCAAATCTATGCTGCCACTTGAACTTCTTGTAACATCTCACATTTTCTAAAAACTGTGATGATAACTTCTCTTGATCCATAACTATTCAAATTATTTTTCAACTGTTAAAACCTAAAGTGAGTATTACATTTTATTATTTGTAATTATACAAATTTAACTTCGATTTAATCCTTTTAAAGCTACTGCCTGTTTGTCTCAGTCAAATTACTACACACACTCTAAACAGAGCTATACTAGAATAATAAAATTCCATTGAGAAAATCTGGGGTGGGGGCTTAAACGAGCTGAAATTAATGTGCTTAAATTCTTCACAAAAGCGTCAGCAGAATTACAGAGTTAACATACTCAGCCAAAGCAGTATTTTTCTCGCTTATTCTGAATATCTTGTGAAGACTCCCTTTGTAATAGAAGTGTCATCACCCTTCTATCTACATCTCTGCCAAGAGTAATGTTGTGCGAAGGTAGATACCGTTGAAGCTCATATTAGATACTCTTGAGTTTTGGCCACTGTTGGACCACTACTGCAAAGCAGGGGAGGCAATACCGTCACAACCTTGGAGTTGTATGCTTCTGTTTGTTTTGTGTTTTTCAGCTTTACTCTGGAGCTGTGTGCTTCTGTTTGTTTTGTGTTTTTCAGCTTTACTCTAGAGCTGTAGCTTTACTCTGGAGCTGTATGCTTGTTTGTTTTGTGTTTTTCAGCTTTACTCTGGAGCTGATTGCTTCTGTTTGTTTTGTGTATTTCAGCTTTAATCTGGAGCTGTTATCTTCTTTTTGTTTTGTGTTTTTCAGCTTTACTTTAGAGCTGTGTGCTTCTTTATGTTCTCTATATTTCAGCTTCGAAGCTGCGTGCTTATCTGTCTTCTGTGTTTCAGCTTTACTTTGATAGTAGAAAGAGGGTTATCTGGCGCCTAACTTCAATATAATTTTGTGATGCGTGATGATGATGATATGAATGTTATCTTTATACCAGTCAACATAGCACTTGAAGATGAGGAAGAAGATTCAAATGAAGCAATTCTCGGCCAATGGCTCCAGTCAAGTAATTCTGCTTACTTTAGTCTGAAAGACTGTTTGGTCATATTTAATGAGTACGTTTCTTTTTTTTTTTTTCCTTCTTTTTCTTTCTTTCTCTCAAAGTTTGTGTTTGCGAGGAAAGGGGGGGGGGGGGCAAGGGGAAGGGGGCAGGGGGGGGGGGGAGAGAGAAGCACCTTCGTACATAGGAGATCGAGATTTACAGTAACCGTAATTAAGCTATTAATTAATAACTAAAAGTCTATTTTATTTTATTTCTTTTTTCTCACACTTTATATTTACATACGCGTATATTTTTAAATATCGACCTTTTCACTTTTATAATTTACGCTCTCTCTCCTTTTTTGTCACCTGTTATAACTGTTTTGCCCTCTTCTTGATAAACGTATCTTAGATGAACTTTTTCTTTTTATAGCGTGTTGTTTCATATATGACAGCACCGAAACTTCACTGGTTTTGTGACGTTTCTGGCGGTGGGAGTTCTCTTGATCTTTGTTCTGTTTAATTTTGTTCTTGTATTTCGTATTTGTTATCTCATTGAAGAAATATCGACAGACTAACATTTGAAAGTTTTGTATTTGTTGTGAGGAAAGGTTTAACATCGAATTTGCTAACCTATCACTTTATTTAACATTCACTGACTTCAAAGAAAGTGTCTTTCTTAGAGGTAGAGGTAACTTGAACGAAAGCGCAGGGTAAGAAATAACAAGCCATTGGCAGATGTAATGAGACCGTATGATAACATATGTCCAATAGAATGAAATGTGACATGAAAAATGTTGCGAACAATTTTTGTTAAAAAAAAAAAGATAATTAACAGGCACTCGTAGACAGAAAGAACGGGGACATCAGACAATAGAAAGAAATGTAAGTGACAGGCTTACCGTGAATCGAACCAAGGACTATCCAAACGGCGCCATCATTGTGACATGAAAGTAAATCGTAAAAGGAGGCACAGCCAATTTAGCACTATCCCCACCCCCCAAAAAATGTTTCGTTGGCCGTGGTCATTCTCACGACACCCACACAACTACGGAATATAGGACCCGTGAACGACACTGTGCCGGCCCTAGAAGATTATAGATACTCTTTTTCTGCGAATTCCAGAATCTAAAAAAGCTTTTGAGAGAAATATAAAATATACATAGGAAATGTGGCCTTAGTATTGGACAAACTCCTCACGTTGTTGCGCTGCCAAATGTGTCGACTGTGCGGCAAGATATTTAAGAATTACGACATCAACGATTGTAATGTTTTTTTAAAACAGTTTCGCAGATAAATGCGTGTGTCTTCCCAACCAAGTCAATAGTCATATCTAGAGCCCTTTGATGTATAGAGAGTTACGCCAACTAAAATTTGGCCGCCATTTTCGGCTGTACCCGTATTGCAGGAAAATGGACCCAATCGCGAGTTTCAGACCCAATTTGCATTTTCGTTTAGGTTAACTAATAATTTGAAATAAAATTAGATGCAAATACAGTAGCACATATTTGTACTATTCTTTGTATGTCAACTAACAAAACAAAAAGAAGAAAACTAGTTTACTTACCGGTTTGTTGAATAGAATAAGTAGCGTGAATTTTTAACACATACTCCGTTAAATTTTATATTCCGTCAGAATTCCACTATTTGGCAACAAATATTCCGTTAGAATTGCAACACTTAGCAAAACATACTCCCTTCGAATTGAACTATTGACCTAGTTTGAAATGTGGAAACTGGTGAATGACTGTTGTAGACACTGACAGTTTTACTGGATCCAGACGATAACATCAGTTTTTGTTTTCATTAAAAATGCGACAATGTATAGATAGTTTTAACAAAATCTAATTACATATTTTGGACCGGAGATTTTATTATAATTTTATTATATTATATAATTTTATATATTAAAATTTTATAATTATAAAATTTTATAATTTATATTATATAATTTAAAATTATATAAAAAATAAAATATATATATAATATATAAATTTATAAATATAAATATAAATATAAATATAAAATATATATATATATATATATATATATATATATATATATATATATATATATATATATATATATATATATATATATATATATATATATATATATATATATATATATATATATATATATATATATATATATATATATATATATATATATATATAATCTTATAAATATAGAAGAGGTGTTAAGAATAGACAGACCTAGGGGACTGCAAAATATAGTCAAACAATATTTAACACGAACAAATGTAAATATTAGTGGCTGGGAATGTGAAGGTCTGATGCTGTTCATACAATGCATATGACTTTTAACAGGTGAAAGTCAATTAAATATCTGTTAAAGTCAGTTATATAACTGGAAACACCAGGCCTTTACACCCCTCCATTTTAATATTATTCTTGTTCGGAGTTTTTTTCTTGATTTTTTTTTTTTTGGTTTTGTTTATTTATTTAACGTATTAGCATAATTGTGATTGTCCCTGTTTACAATGATTTGACAAATCTGATGCTACTTTGTCATATCGGCAGTTGTTCATATTATTTGGAATTGAAAACAATATATATCCTAATTATAACCCATCAGAGGTTGAACGGGATATTTTTCTTCATTAATTAAAAAAAAAAAATCTTACTCGATGCTTATTCTCGTTACAAGTCCTGGTATTTTCCAGCCGAAAATGGCGTCTACGTCGTTCAGCCTCGTTTTCGATTCTGACATAGTTGGCGTAACTCTCTATAGATCTAGGGGCACTAGTCATATCTATCGGAGGGAGTCACGTTTTGGAGATAAATGCGGTTTTCTTCTCAGCCATGCCACTGGTCATACGTGTCCGGAGACAGTCACGTTTTGCAGATAACGGATGTTGTATAAACCTGCTTTCTTTCATACTTTTTTGGGTATCTGCCAGGTAGCGAAGACACGGTCTTCATAAGGTGCAGAATCGTCAGTCAAACCCAACAGGCAGCAATGAACGGAGTAGCACATGGCAACAACTTACTTCACTCCACACAAAAAAACTGTTTGGAGATGTCAGGAAACTTGAGCTGACGACTGCCTTTATTAGAGCCATTAATAAGGAAGTCTGAAGGCGAACGAGGAAGAAGATATTACATTAAATAGTGCTGCTGGAGCTACTAGTATACATAAAGTGCCCAAAGCCAGTCATGACTGCAGATCTGTGCGCTATCGATTGCCAGCATCTGCTTCTCTTCTGTTGTTTCCTTGGCATTTGTCTGGTTCTTGTCATCAGCGTCATTGTGAGACAATAAACAGGGGTATATAAGAGCGAAGGGATACGAAAACTGGGAGCAACCCAGGCGTACTGTCTAAGCCAGCGTTTCTCAAACTGTGTTCCGTAGAAAACTAGTATTCCGCGAGCTAGTGAAAGGTGTTCCGCAAAGAAAAAAACGCAGAACCGGTTCAAATCAATCAACACCCTTTAGCTCCCCAAGGAGCATAGGCTTTTAACAAACACATGCCAAGTCCTCCTGTCCCGTGCCATCCGCTCAAGTTCTTTCCATGTTTTCCTCATCATTTTCACCTCTGTATCCAGTTCTCTTATCCGTGTGTTTTTTGGACTACATCCACCTCTTTCCCTGTGGATTCCAAAGCAATGCAATGCCATAGACAGGTTTCATCAGTGTGTGTCATATCCATCGCCAGCATCCTCTTCTCAACTGTTGTTCCACTGGCACTTGTCAGGCTCTTGTCACCAGTTCCACATTTGTGACCCTGTCATACCATTTCAGTCCCTCTATTCTACGCAAGCATCCGTTTAGAAGAGCCGGTTGCTAACAACATATTTTCAAACATTATTTTTAAAATGGATACGAAATCCATTTGCAATTTCAGTCAAATTCGCATGCTTATCAGCTCATGATTATAAGAGTTTGTTCGATTTGACTTTAGACTCAGGAATAAAAACAAAAATTTAATGAACTTTCCCTAAATGATTTTTGGAGCATTATTTTGCAAGAATGCCCCAACATTGCAAAATGAGCAATTCGAGTGCGCCTTCTATTTGCCACTACATACCTACGTGAAACAGGATTTTCTTATTATGCAGCTACGAAGACAAAATACAGGAACAGATCTGACGCTGCCTCAGACATAAGAATTCAACTTTCAAATATTGTACCAAATATTGTACCAAATATTGTACCAAATATTGTACCAAATATTAAGCGAGTACGTGACGGTAAATAAACAAAAGCATTCTTCTCACTGATGTAAAATGTACAATTACTTGTGCATGTACTTTACTTTTATTAGTAATATGAAATAAACATGATTAAATTACTGATAGTATGTCGTAGAATATTCTAATCCACATATATAAATTATCAAGTAAATATAAAGCCTAATAAATACATATAATAAATAAAGGAAGAAGAATGGTAAAGAACAGTGCTGTCACAATGACAGTACTCGAAATCCCCCTTGTTTTCTACTTCGTCGGCAAATTGTAACGCTTTCACGTTGATAGTAAAAGCCTACTGTATTATTACCCGCGTTCTTCAATGAAACGTGTGCTGTATTTCTTGCAAAAACATTGAGATACCAAGCTGAACAATGACCTAATTTTAATATTTCATTCATTCCATTTTATACACGGCGTAACTAAAGACAGATGGACTAAAGGATAGAGAGAAGGGAGAGGCATAAAGCCGAACACGTGCAACACAAAACACGCGTCGCGCGATACACAATTACTACTATCACGCGTGTAAGGCCACATGCACTAACTTTTTCGGACGGACAGTGATAAAAACACTAACCTTCCCAGAGTTAGGTTTTTAAATCCTGAAAAACTCTTATTAGAAAGATGACAATAGATGGGTTTACGTTTGAAAACATTACAGTACCCAGACAGCACATCTTCGAAACAGGAGGTAGAAGGAATTGCATATTTTGAACGAAGCATTTTAGCTCTATTAAATATATATATTTGGGTTCCTTAGGGTTTGCTGACAAAGAATATGTACAACGTTATGCAAATAGTCTAGGAATTAACAAGTTATAGCCAAAATAAAATGATGGTGCTGTCAGACAACACCCAAAATCAGAATCGCTCAGTGGTAGATTTTTTTACACCACCATTGTACGGGAAATGGGCCACAAGTTACATTTGAACTGATTGGCTGGAATGATATGTAAGGCTAAACACGATTAGTCGGACTATAAATGCTAGACAGTTGGCCTAACGCTCTGAACTCAATGTTTGTGATGTATTGTGCTCAGTGTAAAAAGAGAGTATAAATTAGTTATGAAGTAGAAGGTACATCCTTCTTGTTTTCAGGGACCGTGGTCTTGATGGTATTGAGCAGCACCTGGTCAGAGCTTTGCTGAATCCAGAGTCGGACAGCATACTCCTTGGTCCATTTAGCTATCAGTGAGGTGTCTCCAGAGCACAGGGGAGAAATCGAGCAGAGGAGTCCTTTCCTGCCGCCATCACGCAAGATAAGCTGATGTGGCCAGCTGAGCTCAAAATTATGTACCCCCATCTTAAAATAACATTGTAACATAAACTTAAGAGGGGAAGTAAATTGTTTTAATATCAGGAACTGAGAACATCTCCAATACTAGTTCCAATAAAGACAAACTATTGAAGTCATGATGACAAATACCAACAGAGCTTGAACAAAACAAAACCAGTATTACCTCATATTACTACTACACAACTGACACACATAGGATACTTTTAATAATATATGTCACTACAATATTCATATTGATAAATTCTGTACATATAACTTGTAATTAAAATTGATTGTGATTCCTAGTTCCCTTTGTATTTGAATCAGGACACATATTCATTCATGACAGAAATGAATACATATTGTTATTTGAAAAGTTATCAGTGACTCCTTTAAGATATCCTTGTAGAGTGTTTTATGTATGTGAGTGTCACAGTGTTGTCAAGTGTGGTGGAATAAATTAAATTTTTTATCTGTCTGTTGTTGTTATGACTTACACTTCATCATACACATACCCTAGACATACAACGTAGTCATCACACTATTCCAGAATAATTCTGACTGAGATATATATATATGTGGCAGCAAGTAAGGTTATCTATAATACACTACTCTTATTAGATATAGATACCTTCACAGCTGATCTCAGTCAGTACACTAAGTCCCCTATAAATATTTATAACATCCCACTTCACCACATAGTATTACTATTTTAGTTGTACTAATTACCGTCTTTAGTTACACAGCATAAACTTAATTTTAATTAATCGTAAAATATAATATAAACTTGCAAAAAGCTACGTTAAACCCACTTTTTAGGACCACTGTTCCGTCAATTCATTTCAGATGAATAAATGTTCTCTGGAAAAAAAAAAATTTGAGAAACGCTGGTCTAAGCCAATATTTGCGTGGCGAGACTCCACTTGAAACAAAGCGTTAAATTTCGAGTAATTGCACGCACGCACGCAACTACAAATTAGACCTTATGTCTAAGTCGAAAGAGCTTGCCTCGCCAATTCGAGGTGAAAGTCTTAAAATCAAATGCTAAGAATGTTCGTTTATCTTTTTGTTCTTCAACATTCACGCACTTATTTATGATTTTTTTTTTTAAATTGAAAAATAAACTTGCGCCACACCAGAAGAACTTTTAGAAAAGTGATGAAGAAGATCAAAGCAGTCGTTAAGAACGCGATGACAACATGTTATCTATGTTATCGTCTTTATGATAACGGCAAGACACGCGTACATTCCAAATGGCTGTTTGTTTACTTAAGAACAAGCCAGGCAGCAACGATGAACCATACAGACCATTATGAAAACTCAGTGAACTTATGAAGAGCTGACAGATTTCGTTTTATGCAGATTACTAGATAGGCAGGAAAACGGCTAAAATACTGATGAATGTATTCGCTTGGAATGTGATTATAAACATTATTAAGCTATTTCTATTAAATAAACATCACGAATTTACTCACAAATGTACACTTAATTTATAGAAACAGACTGAAAAAACTAATCAAGAAAAATACTAGTGATGGAGTCGTCTAAGCGCAGACTTCCCGGACATTTTATCATGATCTGTCTATCGTCTTTAACAGTTCTAGTCATCTCCACGTTCTTTTTCAGAACACTAAAAGATTGAAAATGTATTAAATATGTATTCATACTGTTTGTTAAGCTTTCGTCCAGAGTGTTTTACAATTGGGATCATTGTCTTTGAAAGCGTCTAGGGGTAGACGCTTTCGTGACACACGATTTTTGGAGTGCCTCTCCTGTCGTTTGGTTTGAGAGGTGTCGCTCTCGCAGCAAGGTGGTAGTGGATGGATCTGGATAGAATCCCTGGTGTGCCTATTATTTTTGTTACATTGCTGTTGTCTTCATTCCCCTAAGGTAGTATCATCATGTGACGTATAGAACGCTTCTCTGAACGCATCATGACTACAAAGGGCCTTACACGTTGAACAGTTCACTTGGCGGAAAGTCATCCTACAGTAGATAGGTGAGGGGAGCTCTGAGCAAGATGTGATGATTACTTGGGACAGCCCACGAACCAGAACACAGTATTTGGAGAATCCCACGGATGGTGGAGAATACACAGTACGCTGCCTCTTTTCCCACTGCTAACATAAATCCAGATGTGAGGATCCTTTAAATGCATGCCCGGGAAAGAAACTCCAACTAAAATGAATAGCGAATAACAGAAAATCCAGAGGAAAACCTTAGATCTACAATGTAGATAATGCGAACGAAATCAACCTACCATTGACTGCAAAAGAGCGACAAGCTTGGCAGCTCTAGTTAATGAATAGTGTCGCGGGTTATCTTCCTTGCTCTGCAGTAGTAGTCTACTAATGGCCCGACAGTGGAGTAACAATGATGAGTTTTTTCACAAGGTGGCAGAGATATACATATGAGGATAGTGCTCCTATTTCACAGGGATTTTAGAATGGCAAGTACAACAATTGCGTCTTCTAAGTTTGTTGTAAACTTTGTATTCCCGTCCAACTCTGTGAGAAAAAGTACATGTGTCACGATGTAACACTTGACTCGTATTTATTGAGCCCCCATTCGAAGGTAATTCAGCAAAGTATTAATTGTATATTTAACTCTGAGATTAAGTATTTGTTTTTAACGAGCCGTACAGGTGCAACTATAAAGTTCACTCAACCAAGTTATAAACTCGAACTAAGGATTTACATTTACATAGATAGCATGCGATTTATTTATTTATGAAATATTTGAACAAGAGTTGGCATGAATAAAGCTGAATTGTCAAGAAAGACCAGTTCATTGATGGTGTATCATCATTGGGAGCTATTATTGCATGGTGGGCTTTAAAGAATCTATATAATGTACCAGTACTTTGTACGTAACTGGCCAGGTGGCGACAGTAATTTGTTGTTGAATTTTGTTTCAGTCATTCCTGGTTCTCAGCGAAGTCTTGACGGTTCCTTCTCAAGTCAGTAGTCGAACATATGATAATTATTGGTATGACCACATAAGGTAATGCAACTAATTGTTACCTTTACCGGAACGATTATGTACTATGCCTTGCCCTAAGTATTCAATCTGGTAATCTCTTCTCCCCATCTCTGTCTGTTCAGACAAGATGCCTTGCCGGAAGCGATTATATCATTGTTGTAATCAAGATAAACTTACGGTTGTGTGATCCGTGCACATGTCTGGGAATTTAGACACATGATATCTTAGCCATCGCTTCCTTAATTCTTCCATGTGGTTTTAATCCGCACAGACTTAAATGTTGTCACTTCAGCCGGTCGTTCCTTCCAGATAATTACTCGTAACTATTAAAATATGTCAATGTGATATTTATATAATATTCATTATCTCGTGATACGCAACTGCCAAACCTCTGCGATTAAGATAAGAGACCAGATTTTACGCCTTGCTAGTGTTGGTCTTTGTCGTGAAACATTCTAAATCCACATATATAAATTAAAAGGTAAATGTAAAGCCTAACACATAAATTCAATAAAAGGAAAGAGAAATTGTAAAAGTACAGTGCTGTCACAATGGCGTACAAAAATCCCCCTTGTTTTCTACTTCGTCTGCAAATTGTAACGTTTCCACGTTGATAGTAAAGCCTATAGCAGCTTACACGCGTTTCCACAACACAATAAAACGTGTACTGCATTTCTAAGAAAACCTTGAGATACGCAAGCTGATTAATGACCTAAATTAATACTAACATTAATTACACTACGTTAACATAAACGAAAGGACAGATGGACTTAGGATAGAAAGAGAGGGAGGGCTGAAAGCAGGAACGCATGCAACCATAACACGCGTCTCGCGATACAAAATTAATACCCTCCCCGCGCGAAAGGCCAAAAGCACTAACTTTTTTTTCACATCGACAGTGATAAAAAACAGTACCCATACGAGAGTTAGGTTTAAAAACCTGTAAAACGCTTATTAGGAAACATGACATTCTACTGTTTTATGTCTAAACTCCTGACATTAGTCTGACAGTACAGCAGACACCCTAAAAGTTTGGAAGTGAGGAGGTGGCAACAGCACGACTATCCTAGAAGAAAATGCATATTTTGAACGCAGCCACTTAGCCCCATTAAAACTTATATATTTGGGTTCTTTAGGACTTGCTGACAAAGAATATGTTAAGTGTTACGCAAATAGTCTAGGAATTATCAAATTATAGCCAAAAGAAAATAGTGAGGGTGTCAGACAACACACAAAAATAATCGCACAGTGGCATGTTTAGAAACCACCATTGTACGGGAAATGGGCCACCATGTAAAATCCTATTTGATTGGATAGAAGTAAATGTAAGGCTAAACACGATTAGTCGGACTACAAATACTAATTCTTTGTTGTTAGGGGGAACGGTAGTAAGGGTACTTTTTTTTTGAAAAGCTGTGTAAACATGGCCCGATTGGTTAGACCCGCCAATATAGTCAATTAAAAGCGTCAGTTCAGTGCCACAGGTTAAAATAAACTTACTAAGA
>JAMPIV010013937.1:50000-57451 GCA_024509875.1 Oreohelix idahoensis | reverse complement strand
AGACCCTGAGCATGGGGACATATGATCAGGACCGAGCCACCAGGCCGAACGCATCGGTGATGCCTTATTGACAGTTCTCGAAGTGGAAGTTATTGCAGTGATTCCCAACTGTTGGGGATAGACCCTCAACGCGAGGTATTGTTAACTTTGAACGTTCTCAAACTTCGTGCTTTATTTGACACGGGGCTTTCTTACGATTGCATTGTTGCCAGAAACCTGGTCAAACCCCGGTCAAGAGACAGCACAGACCTTCCAACTTTGTGGAGTTTGTAAGAGTGATGCACCTACAGCGCTTCCCATCGCATTGGTGGAGATACACTCTGACTTTGTCAGAGGCGTGATCAAAGCGGCTGTTATGGATGATCCCATCTACCCAGTCATACTTGGCGGGAGATACGTGTGTATTGGGAAACCGGAAGAGCCGATTGTGGCAGCAGTAACTACAAGAGGGCAAACCAAGAAGGAACGGGAGCCTGCGCCAAATTTGTTACCTATGGAACTTAAAGAAGCGCAATACAAGGACCCTACTTTGGCACCCTGCTTTAGGAAACTGCCCATGGCGAAGGAACCGAAGCAGCACTGGGACATTGTCTCTGAGGATGGCGTACTTTATCGGAGAACGGGCAAGCCTGACCAAGGTTACAACCAGCTCCTAGTACCGAAACAGTACAGAAGCCAAATCCTAGAAATGGGGCACTCTCTTCCCTTCAGCGGACATATGGGACAGAACGCCACAAACCAACGGACACCCCCAGTCCACATGGGTGAAATGCCAATAATGGGAACACCATTCGAACGGGTTGTGATCGACATTTTAGGGCCTTTCGAAAGGACTAAAAGAAGGAACAGGTTCATCCTGACCTTAGTCGATACATGCACTTTATGGGCAGAAGCTATCCCGCTAACATGCGCAGATGCCAAGCATGTCGCAGAAGCCCTCGTGCAGATTTTCACTCGGTTGGGATTCCCTCAGCAAGTGTTGACGGATAATGGATCTCCATACCGAAACCTGTTGATGGATGAGATCGTTAAGATCTTGAGGACCCAGCACATCCACACTAAGCCATATACTCCGGCCGGAAATGGGCTCGTGGAACGTGCTAATGGAAACCTCACCATGATGCTAAGTAAGCTGGCACAAGTGAAACCTGAAGATTGGGATCTCTGTATTCCTGCAGCATTATTTGGCTACAGAGAATCTCCTCATACTTCCACAGGATTTCCGCCAGCTACACTCTTATTCGGCAGACCCATTAAGGGCCCGCTTGAAGCCTTACTTCAGTCTCTGACAGACGAGAAGGCTGATGAGACAGTTGTCTCAGCCAGTAAATATGTGTCGGTTTTAAAGGAAAGGTTGAAACTAGGGTGGGACCTAGCAACGACTAACTTTAAGCGAGCACGCACAAAGCACGCTAACCGATACAGGAAAGTCGCGAAAGAGAGAGAACTGGAAGCAGGAGAGAAAGTTTTGGTGTTACTCCCTACCGAGAACAACCAACTGAAGATCGGATGGCAAGGGCCGTTTACCGTCCTGAAAAAGATTTCTAAGGCTAACTACCAGATCTCTATTCAAGGAAAGGAGAAGGTTTTCCATTTAAATCTCTTAAAGAGATACTTGGAAAGACCAGTGCCAACCTCCGACCATCTCCTGACGATAGCCAGAGCTGACGAAGATGATGATAGTGGCAGGGATATTCCACCGCTATCACAAGAAATCTTTCAAAAAATGTCAGAAGCGGCGACGCTCTTTCAAGCGCGCATGGGAGACATTCCAGAGGAAGGAAACTTTGGGGAGTAGACTTGAGTAGGAATTGGAGAGAGATGGAGGGGGAAGATGAGAAGGAAGAAGACAGACACCCCGAAGCTACGGTTATAGGAAATTTAATTCCATAACGTAGACATGGAGTGCTTCCATATCTTAAGGGGGGACGTCCTGTCACGTGGGTCTTTATATCATTAAATTACCTACATCTTCTTCCTATTCTCTCACCCTAATCCTTTCATTTTATTACTTTTCCGTACTTGTTTTTCCTGTATTTTTTTCGCATCATTCGTTGCGAAAAATATATTTCTTTCCCATCATCGTTTTTCTTTCTCATACTGACTAGTAACCTTATTGCATCAGATGTCAGTCGCGCAGATAGCTGTGAAGATACGGTTCTCGCCAGACATACGTCTGCAGTTTCCCCCGGTCAGAGCGCGGCCCGACCAGATTTCTGGGCCTGAGGTGTGAGAAATTCGTTTCGCTGGACATAGAGCAGACTTTTGGTCTACCATTTTGTTCACCTGTCACTAGCTTAAGGTGTCAAACCCGGCATCTGTACGACGCAGTTGTAGACGGTTGTCTGAGATTTGCAACTGTCACGCGCATTTCTCGGTCACTGGTGGCAGTTACGTCACGCGTTAAGCTGACGTAAATGTTGGGAGTAGGGGAGATAATTTCGCTTGGCGAAATAAGTTTGGGCCCTTTGTCTGATTTTAAGATATTGGCCCGAGTTTGAAACTTTAATTTCATTCTCGCTCCTATATTCGCAGTAGACAGGTTGTTCGAAACAGAATAGCTGTTAGCGAAGTTTCTCAGTTTGTTTCGGCAATTTGTCGAACTTCTAGACTTCCTTAAATATTCAGCATATAATTCTTAAGTTGTGCGACTACCTGTAGTTCTGTGTGAGGTAATATATATTATATCTAGTATTTTGTGAAATGATAAAGTGTTAAGTCGCTTATTTCATATTTCACTAGTTAGATTTTGCGCAGAGTGCCAAATTTATATAGTCTGTATTATTTTCTAGTGACGTGTTTCAGTGGATAGCAGAATAAATTATATCTTAGCTTACTAAACAATAATGTAGCTATAATGAAGTTAATTTTACTGCTAAGAAATCAGACGAGATCATATTTTTCTAAGCTAACTTACAAATGCTAGAAACCTCATGAGATGTTGACGGAACACGCACGTGTTCCTAAATTCATGGGGATTGATGATTTTTTTTTAAGATATAACTTACTTTACGGGAAATTTAAATGATAAGTCAAGCAGTACACTTGCGGTTTAATAATGTAAGTTATAGTGGGTACATATTGTAAAATTATTTGATATGTGTTCTTTCTTTTATATATAGTGAAACGGTGGTACCCAACTTTACCAGCGTTCTAGTACGTGAACTTTATTTGGGAAGAAACAAATCACTTTCATTACCTGAACTGTAACAGTTAAATGAAGTAAGAGGCCTTCGCGCCAGAATTAATTCTTCCAGAATAACTCTTCAGTACAATTCAGCCCGTTGTGGCAAGCAAAGATCAGAAACATTCCGACAGAGTTTTGACTAGTACTGTGGCGACCAAATATAGTAACTTCCTGAAAGTAGACACCGATCCGACATTCCTTAAATTCTAGAAACCAAAGCTAATGACATTGTGCTCTGCTAACTTTCGTGCCTGGACAATATTTTATGTGACTTAATCAGACATTCGAAAAATTAGAACACCCAAGGAATCGTTCCCTGAGAGTTTAGTACGTCTTTTGGAACTGGGGATTTCTTGGTCAAGGACTGCATTTTCGGGTCTGTGTGAAGGTCCTAGAATTGAGTATGTTCCCAGAGGCAGCGAGCAAAGTTGTGAGTATAACTGCATGGCCATGGCTGAATGAATGAGTGTACGCAGATCAGAGTGTTATTTTACAGTTATAGATTGTCACCCATTTACTGTCTTAATTCTTTTTGTTTAACCTGCAGAATTTGTTACTATTTGCTAGAGTTTCTTTACTTCTTAGGCTAAATCAGATTATTCAACTCTGTGCATACATTTACGAGAAAAGAAGAAAAAACTCTTAGCCTAAACCCTACGTATCTATAACTCTTTGGGCCATCATCTGTTCTCTTAACGGGGCTGTGGGCTAAACCTAGAGCTAAGATCATAACGGGGATATCATCCTTGTAGCATTTTTCTTAAATTTTATGACTATTTGTATATGTTTTTCCTTGATGTATTTTTGGTGTTGTGAGAAGATTTTTTTTGATGATAATAATAAAAATCTCTCTCTTGAACTAAATCAGTGCGTTGGTCAGCTCGTTCAAATACATATAAATTCATTGTGATAGATTCCTGTCGTCACGTGTATGTGCGTGCCCGTGAGTAGATAGAGATATATTAATATATATATATATCTGTGTGTAGACTGTCTGACGCCTTTAAAAGCGGTCGTAGAAGATAGGTGAGAGAGAGAAGATTATCTCGATTCTCAAAGACAGCTTCTTTATCACATTCTATCATCTCACGTGTGGGAAATTCTATTGTGGTTTTTTTTTTTTCACCAGCTCTCACTGTGACTATCACTCATTCCAACCTATTCTGAAGGGACCAACCCTAGTCTTAATACTCCTATCTAAAATCTACGAATATTTCTCAAATTTAGAATGAGGAAGGGGCATTACTTATTCTGTTTATTGGGGAGTTTGTTTTAACTAAAGATTGTGTCAATACAGAATATTCTTTAAACTACACCAATGCTACTCACTGGGATTATTAAACAAAAAGGACAAAGACATCGAGCTCTTTAAATGCCTCATTGTTGAAGCATTACAACCTAGGCCAAAACTTCACTGTGGGTGAGTCGATCATATTGATTTAATTGGGTTTCTCTCAGTTGACCAAATGAATGTTTCTGTATAACTCGTTTGAATCGTGTGCATGTTGTTTCCTGTAGTGTGTGCAAAAGGTATGATGTCGTGTGTAACGACAATGTTGTTTCCTGTATGTGTGTGCAAAAGGGTATGTGTCCACGTGTGTTTCATTGTTTTTTCCTGTAGTGTGAGCAAAAGGTATGTGTCGTGGCATGTTGTTTCCTGTAGTGTGTGGCAAAAGGTAATTCTGAAATGAGGGATCTTGAAACCCTGGTTCAAAATTATGCAAACATCCTCATTTTGGATAAGCCTTTTAAAAATTAATGCCGAGGAAAGTCGACATCTAAAATAGTTTGAGAGATAGATTGCTCTTCTAGCACATAAGCAAACATCTTATCTGTGTTTTATTTATTTATTTTTTAGATTTTAACTTCTTGATGGACCCTCATTGCTCTTATTTGCACTAAAAATCGAAAAAAAAAAAAAAAAAAAAAACAAGACTGTGATATACAAAATTACTGATAAAACCTTTATGATTTTTGTGTGTCCATGACATTCATACAGCCTATTTTTCTGCATGCTAGTGCATAGTTCTAGATGATGTTTGTCACGAGGATTCGCGTTGTTTTTAGGGCATAAAAACGACATTCAAACTGTTCAAAATCCGATTACAACAGGCATTGATTGTAAATTACAGAAAGAACAAGTCGTTTTTTTGTAGAAATCGGTACGACATTTCATTTAAAAGTCGAGTTTTAACTTGGTGTATCCAATCTTTGCTAAAATAGTATGGCTAATCATCAGAAATGAAGTGAGCGATTTAGCTCCTGCCTGAAGTGGGATGTTATAAATATTTATAGGGGACTTAGTGTACTGACTGAGATCAGCTGTGAAGGTATATATATATCTAATAAGAGTAGTGTATTATATATCACCTTACTTGCTACCACATATCTATATATCTCAGTCAGAATTATTCTGGAATAGTGTGATGACTACGTTGTTATGTGTCTAGGGTATGTGTATGATGAAGTGTAAGTCACAACAACAGACAGATAAACAATTTAATTTAATCCACTACTCTTAACAACACTGTGACACTCACATACATATAACACTCTATGAGAATATCTTAAAGAAGTCACTCGTAACTTTTCAAATAACAATATGTATTCATTACTGGCATGAATGAATATGTGTCCTGATTCAACTACAAGGGAACCAGGAATCACAATCAATTTAAATTACAAGTTATGTACAGAATGTATTTAATATGAATATTGTAGTGACATATATTATTACAAATGTTCTATGTGTGTCAGTTGTGTAGTAGTAAAATGAGGTAATACTGGTTTTGTTTTGTTCAAGCTCTGTTGGTATTTGTCATCATGACTTCAATAGTTTGTCTTTAGGGACTAGTATTGGAGATGTTCACAGTTCCTGATTTTAAGACAAGTAAATTCCCCTCTTAATGTTAATTTTACAAAGTCAGTTCAAGATGAGGGGACATAATGTTGAGCTCAGCTGGCCAAGTTAGCTTATCTGGCGTGATGGCGGCAGGAAAGGACTCCTCTGCTCGAATTCTCCTCTGGGCTCTGGAGACACCTCACTGATAGCTAAAAGGACCAAGGAGTATGCTGTCCGACACTGGATTCAGCAAAGCTCTGACTAGGTGCTGCTCAGTACCATCAAGACCACTGTCCCTGAAATCAAGAAGGATGTACCTTCTACTTCATAACTAACTTAAACTCTCTTGTTACACTGATCACAACACAGCACAAACATTGAGTTCAGAGCATTAGGCCAACTGTCAGCTTCATTTGAAATACTTTATTCCAGTATTACCCTTCTTAATGGTTACTACGCCTCTGCAATTCCAGCATTATTTCTTTCTATTCAATCATCCAGGTGTCAGTGTACTGTTTGGCCATTCCATGCCGTTTTACTTCTCTCCGACACCCTCTGTTCAGGCTGGAGCATTACAGGCTTTACCTCACGTTGGCCACTGAACTACACATATATATACAGGCATAAATCAACAATCACATTCAATTTTCATTAAAAGATATTGAATGGTTCAAGCTTACCACAATTCATACGAATAAACACAGATACGTTGATTAGCAATGAATTCTGGCACAAACTGGCACAAATTCCCATCTGCTTATCTTCCAGGCTTTTATTTAGCCAAATATAAGCTGGCTTCAACGCACTGATGCTTTATCAATCTTATTTAAACAAGTGGTTTCGAACTAACGCTCCCAAGTGTGTATATCAGCGAGTCTGACCAATGAGCCCCGTTTCGACAAGTGTTTGAAAAAAATGTTACCTTTCCCCGTTTCCCCTAACAACCAAGATAGTATTTATAGCCCGACCAATCGTGGTTAGGCTTTCATTTGTTGCGCTCCAATCAATTTGGAGTTTACATGGTAGGCTATTTCTGTAACGTAAATTTTTTTCAAACACGTTAAAAAAAAAATCTTATGAGCAGAAATGATTTTATGCTGTCAGGCACCCCCAATATTTTATTTTGGGTATAATTTATTAATTCCTGGACTATTTGCGTAACGTTTTACATATTATTTGTCAGCAAGCCCTAAGGAACCCAAAAATACAAATTTAAAGGAGCTACGTGGCTGCATTCAAAATATGCAATTTCTTCTACCTCCTGTTTCGAAGATGTGCTGTCTGGGTACTGTTATGTTTTCAACCGTAAACCCATCTAATGTTATCTTTTCTAATAAGAGTTTTTTTATGATTTATAAACCTAACTCTGGGAAAGGGTAGTGTATTTTATCACTGTCCGTCTGAAAAAAAAATTAGTGCATG
>JAMPIV010013937.1:0-37500 GCA_024509875.1 Oreohelix idahoensis | reverse complement strand
TTATTATTTTTTTATTATTATTTATTTTTTTTTTTTTAATTTTAAATTTATTATTTATTTTAATAAAAAAAAATAATTATTTTTTAAAAAATTAATTAAAATTTTTATTTAAAAATTTAATTATAATTGAATTTATTTTTAATTATTAATAAATAATTATATTTTATTATATTAAATATAATTTAATTATTTAATATTATTTTTAAAAATATAATAATTAAGTAATTATATAATTATTTTTTAATTTGTTAATTTATAAATTGTTTTTTATATATTTTTTTTTAAATTATATTATTTTTATTTTTTTTTTTTTTTTTTGTTTTTTTTTTAATATTTTTTTTTTTTGTTTTTCGCTAGTTGAGTAGTTGATTTTCAGCTTTATTCAACTTTCTGCTAGCATATGCCACTGGGCTTAATTCCCCATCCAATGCATCTGATTTCTGTAGTAGAGTTGCACCTAACCCAATATTACTTGCATCCGTCCTTACTATGAATTCTTGACTTAAGTCAGGTAATTTCAAAATGGGTTTACTTGTGAGCTTTCCTTCAATTCTTGGTAAGTCATTTCACATTGTGGTGTCCATGTAATGCGATCTGGAAGTCCTTTACGTGTCAATTCAGTTAACGGTGCACATATGGAATTAAAGTTCTTGATATACTTCTGGTAGAAACCACATAATGAGACAAAGGATCTCACGTCCTTCTTGGTTTGTGGTCTCGGGGCTTTCTGTAGTTTCTCTAAATTCTTTGGGTCAGGGGTCATGTTTCCCTGATAAACTGTGTGTCCCAAAATTCCAATTCTTTACATCCAACGCAACATTTGGTTGGACGGGCTGTTAAATTTGCCTCCCTAAGTCGATCAAACAGCATGTTCAGAGAGTCAATGTGTTCCTCAAATGTTTCTGTTGCTATAAGGATATCATCCATAAAATTTGTTATACAGGGATTATTCAGAGGATCCAATAATTTTCTCATCATTCTAGAGAAGACACTAGGCGCATTCTTCAATCCAAATGGCAATCTATTAAACTCATAGTGTCCTTCTGAGGTACTAAAAGCTAGGTATGGTCTAACCTCAGGCTTTACTGAATCTGATAGTATCCTTTACTCAGATCCACTTTTGAGAAATATTTAGCTTTATTTAGTCTGGCAAACAGCTGATTTGTATCCGGCAATGGATCCACCTGTCCTTCTGTAATAGCATTCAGTCTCCTGTAATCTATACAGAGTCTAATGTTCTCCAGAGGGCTTCCTTAAGAGTACAACACCGGAACTATACGAAGACTCACTGTGCGAAATAATTCCTTCCTTCAACAGATAGTCTATCTCTTCCTTCAAAGCTTTTTCCTTAGCAAACGGAATCGAATATGGTTTCATAAAGACAGGTGTGGAGTCTCTGAGTTTCATATCATATTCCAATAGGTTTGTATGCCTGGTCGGTCTGTTAGCACCTCTGCATGATTATTTAGAACCTGTTGCACTCTCTCTTTCTGAGTTTTCGTTAAATGTGTACTGATTTTCACCTGTGCTGCTGTCTCACAGGGGTGTAATGGATATTCAAATGATGAAAGTGGTTCCTTTTTCATCTCCATGGCGATGGACAAGGTCAACAAGTGTGTCTCTTCCTGATGTTCTCTTTCCAAATATTTCTTCAGGAGATTCACATGATAGATTTTTTCTTCCCCTTCTTATCTATCTTATAATTTGTTCTAGACACCTTCTCTAAAACTGTATATGGACCCTGCCATCCAATTTGTAACTTATTCTGACTCCCAGGCAAAAGAAGCAGTACTTTCTCTCCCACAGCCAAATTTCTGTCTTTCGCCTTCCTGTTATAATAGGCAGCATGTTTCTTCCTGGCTTGTTTCAAATTTTCATTGGCAAGTTTCCAGCCAGTTTTCAACCGAGTGGTCAGCTCATTCACATATTGGTATGAAGATGTAATGTTTTCCTCTGCCTTTTCATCAGTCCACGTTCTTAACAAAGCTTCAAGTGGACCTTTTATTGGCCTTCCAAACAATAATGTTGCCGGGGCCATACCGGTTGAACTATGGGGTACCTCCCGATAAGCAAAGAGGGCGGCGTGCAGGTACTGGTCCCATGTATCTGGTTTTTCGTGTGCCAACTTTCTCAGGATCGACATCAATGTGCCGTTAAATCTTTCCACTTGGCCGTTCCCTTGGGGATGATACACACTACAATGGAAGTGTTTGGCCTGGAAGATCCTGAAAACTTCTTCAGTTAATTTCCCCTTGAACTGAGAGCCATTATCAGTCAAGATTTGATTGGGAAAGCCTAACCTTGTGAAAATTGTGAGCAATGCCTCTGCCACATGTTTTGAATCAATCGATGACAGGGCTACTGCCTCTCCCCACATAGAACAAGTGTCCACCAGAGTCAGAATGTAGCTGTTCCTTCTCTTGGTTCGGGTGAGAGGTCCCACAAAATCCACGGCAACTCTCTCAAAGGGTGTTCCCACTATGGGCATTTCCCCCAGAGTTGCTGGTGCAGTCCAATGTTTAGGTGCTACTCGTTGGCACTCTGGACAGGATTTTACATATCGTTTGATATCTTCAGTTATTCCTGGCCAGAAATAGTGACAAGCTATTCGCTGTCCTGTTGCGCTGATTCCCATATGACCACTGAAGGGAATCGCATGCCCTAGTTCCAACACTTTAGTCCTATATGAAGTGGGAAGGACCAGCTGTCCGTGACCATTGGATTCAGATCCAGCCTTCCTATATATCAATTTGTTCTTCATATAAAACTCTCCCTTGCCTGGAGGTGTATGAGATTTGGGCAACTTCTTGAAACATGGCTTGAGTGTTTTGTCCTCAGCCTGTGCCTTCCTCATCTCATCTGGGTGAGTATTTATGGGATTATCCTCCTCCTTCTTTGTCTGTGATCTGGTCTGCACTGTTGCCAATATCACAGGTCTCTTGGGATTCCCCAAGAAGACATATCTACACCCCAATATTAGAGGGTAGATTGGCTCATTTATCACTGCTGCTTTTATGATTCCTTCCACATATCGCGTTTTCACTTTTATTCGGGCGACGGGAAGTGTCATGGTAGCTACATCCTTGGTTGCAGTTTGAATCTCCACTGTTTCTGTGGTGTATTGATCGGCCTGCACCAGGTGAGAACTCACAACGGAATCGTAATCTAAACCGGTATCATATAAACATCTTATAGTGACACCATTACAGATGACATCTTCACACACTGGGGGGTGGTATGGTTCCTGTAATTCTTCAGGTTTGCCCTTCTTTTCCTTTTTCCCCGATGTCATAGCAGCAAAATGAGGAGGTTTCCTTCTACAATGGTCAGTGTCATGATTGTTCATCTTACAATTTTTACACCACCTTTTTCCTTGGTTGAAAGATTTTCTTTCATCATATTTCCTTTCATCGAATTGTGGGAATTTATTTTTATTTTCATACCGTGGCCTATCAAATTGGTGCTTACCTTTATTTTGATCCTTAGGATCAAATTTATTAAAGTTCTGTGGTGCCCTAAAGTTATCCACCTGTTTCTTTTTATTACCTGTTACCTCTGCTTGAGCTGCTTGATACCTTTCAGCAACATTTAGCAACTCACCCAGCCTCTCTGCACCTTGTTCCATGAGAAACTTTCTCAGGTCTGGAGCCATGGACTCTCTTAGTTGCTCTATAAGGACCATTTCCTTAAGATCTTGGGTTTTCCCCAGAGAAGTCCATTTCTCCAAGTATGTCTCTATTCGTGCAGAGAACTGGTGATAGGTTTCACCTGACAGTAGTTTAGTATTCCTAAATTTTTTCCTGTAAAACTCTGCATTCTTTTCATACCTTAACAAAAGAGCCTGCTTTAGCATGTCATAATTTTCCTGATCACCTCTGCTCATTTTTGCAAAAAACTTCATAAGCTGCCCCACGAAGTCCCTGAGATAACTTTAAGCTCCACCTTTCTCTCTCTAACCCATACGTGGTGGCTAATAGTTCATACCTATTTATATAGCTCTCAATATCATCGTCTTTCTCAACAAAATGATCTAAATGAAAATTCATAGCTGAGGTTGAGGCTCCTTGAGTAACCGTAGCATCAGAGGCAAAGGGACTGGCACCATTTTCAGGAGCATGGCCTTGAAACTCAAACTCCCTTAGTCGTAACTCATGTTCCCTTTGTAATCTCTTCTCCTCCTTTTCTGCTTCCCTTTCTGCAGCTAATCTCTTCTCTTCCCTTTCTGCAGCCTGTCTTCTTTCCTCGGCTTCCCTTTCTGCAGCTAATCTTTTGTCTTCTCTTTCTGCTTCCAATTTCTTAGCCTCAGCCTCAATCTGCAACCTCTTAGTCTCAGCCTCAGCCTCAAACTGTAACTTCTTAATTTCCTTGTCAGCCTCTAACTTTCTTTCGGCTTCAAACCTTCTTTCTTCGCGTTCAATAAATTTGTCACATTCCGTAGTAACATAGGCAACCATAACTTGCCTATCTAATCCTAACTCTTTTGCAGTCTGAACCGCAGCAGATCGAAATTTGGCCAGGTCCGCCATTGTCTATCAGGTAACTTTATATAATGTCTAACCAACAATTCAAATTCTAAATATATATAATGGACAACACAGGCACCGTGAGCTCAACCTTATTTAATTCCACCCAAGGATACCTTTTAATTCTTATATTCCCTGAAGTGAATTACCCCCAATATTTTTAATAGTTAAAGATTCAAAATCCCAAGAGCGAGACCCCAATATATGTGGTGAAGTGGGATGTTATAAATATTTATAGGGGACTTAGTGTACTGACTGAGATCAGCTGTGAAGGTATATATATATCTAATAAGAGTAGTGTATTATATATCACCTTACTTGCTACCACATATCTATATATCTCAGTCAGAATTATTCTGGAATAGTGTGATGACTATGTTATGTGTCTAGGGTATGTGTATGATGAAGTGTAAGTCACAACAACAGACAGATAAACAATTTAATTTAATCCACTACTCTTAACAACACTGTGACACTCACATACATATAACACTCTATGAGAATATCTTAAAGAAGTCACTCGTAACTTTTCAAATAACAATATGTATTCATTACTGGCATGAATGAATATGTGTCCTGATTCAACTACAAGGGAACCAGGAATCACAATCAATTTAAATTACAAGTTATGTACAGAATGTATTTAATATGAATATTGTAGTGACATATATTATTACAAATGTTCTATGTGTGTCAGTTGTGTAATAGTAAAATGAGGTAATACTGGTTTTGTTTTGTTCAAGCTCTGTTGGTATTTGTCATCATGACTTCAATAGTTTGTCTTTAGGGACTAGTATTGGAGATGTTCACAGTTCCTGATTTTAAGACAAGTAAATTCCCCTCTTAATGTTAATTTTACAAAGTCAGTTCAAGATGAGGGGACATAATGTTGAGCTCAGCTGGCCAAGTTAGCTTATCTGGCGTGATGGCGGCAGGAAAGGACTCCTCTGCTCGAATTCTCCTCTGGGCTCTGGAGACACCTCACTGATAGCTAAAAAGACCAAGGAGTATGCTGTCTGACTCAGGATTCAGCAAAGCTCTGACTAGGTGCTGCTCAGTACCATCAAGACCACTGTCCCTGAAATCAAGAAGGATGTACCTTCTACTTCATAACTAACTTAAACTCTCTTGTTACACTGATCACAACACAGCACAAACATTGAGTTCAGAGCATTAGGCCAACTGTCAGCTTCATTTGAAATACTTTATTCCAGTATTACCCTTCTTAATGGTTACTACGCCTCTGCAATTCCAGCATTATTTCTTTCTATTCAATCATCCAGGTGTCAGTGTACTGTTTGGCCATTCCATGCCGTTTTACTTCTCTCCGACACCCTCTGTTCAGGCTGGAGCATTACAGGCTTTACCTCACGTTGGCCACTGAACTACACATATATATACAGGCATAAATCAACAATTCACATTCAATTTTCATTAAAAGATATTGAATGGTTCAAGCTTACCACAATTCATACGAATAAACACAGATACGTTGATTAGCAATGAATTCTGGCACAAACTGGCACAAATTCCCATCTGCTTATCTTCCAGGCTTTTATTTAGCCAAATATAAGCTGGCTTCAACGCACTGATGCTTTATCAATCTTATTTAAACAAGTGGTTTCGAACTAACGCTCCCAAGTGTGTATATCAGCGAGTCTGACCAATGAGCCCCGTTTCGACAAGTGTTTGAAAAAATGTTACCTTTCCCCGTTTCCCCTAACAACCAAGATAGTATTTATAGCCCGACCAATCGTGGTTAGGCTTTCATTTGTTGCGCTCCAATCAATTTGGAGTTTACATGGTAGGCTATTTCTGTAACGTAAATTTTTTTCAAACACGTTAAAAAAAAATCTTATGAGCAGAAATGATTTTATGCTGTCAGGCACCCCCAATATTTTATTTTGGGTATAATTTATTAATTCCTGGACTATTTGCGTAACGTTTTACATATTATTTGTCAGCAAGCCCTAAGGAACCCAAAAATACAAATTTAAAGGAGCTACGTGGCTGCATTCAAAATATGCAATTTCTTCTACCTCCTGTTTCGAAGATGTGCTGTCTGGGTACTGTTATGTTTTCAACCGTAAACCCATCTAATGTTATCTTTTCTAATAAGAGTTTTTTATGATTTATAAACCTAACTCTGGGAAAGGGTAGTGTATTTTATCACTGTCCGTCTGAAAAAAAATTAGTGCATGTAGACTTACACGCGTGATGGCAGCATTTGTGTATCGCGCGACGCGTGTTGCATGCGTTCCTGATTTTCAGCCCTCCCCTCTCTCTTTATCCTTTTGTCCATCTGTTCGTTCGTTTTGGTAACGCAGTACTGCTAAAGGTTACCAGACGTGCAATTATAAAGGTTAAGACATTTAATATATTGCGATAGATGTTTCAATTAATGAACGCTTTATACACGATCGATTATGACGTGTATAGCGTTGTTTAGGACACAGTCGGTAACTAAGAAACGCTACCCTTTTCACATTGACCGTCAAGCTGTTAAGACGCGTCTGACTCTCCTTCCAATGTTGGGCATGGTATTGCCATACAGATATATTTTATGCAAGTACGGACATGGGTCAGTCCATTGCTATTACGAAGATTTGAAATGATTAAAGGTCAGTACGAAGTGAAAATTAAGGAAGGATGAATTACAGTCCATAGTATTTGATTTTGCCAGACTCATAGACTCACTGTCGGCCGTTGGAAACCCCAACCGCGCGTGCATACAGCTATGACAATCTGCATACAGTAATTTGATTATTGGACAAGGACTGATAGGATATCTACATATCTATGCCATATATTTTCAAGTTATAATATGTACCTTTGTGATCAACATGCATGAATCGTCTTGACGTGTAATCTGTATTAAATAATTGTGGACTCAATGGAACCGACTTGTCACATCAATCGTATTCCAAGGTTCAATTATTATTCAGAATCTTCCACCCCTGCATTCGCGTAATCTTACATAGAAGGCACGATACACGATCACTCAAGAATATCAAGAAGATAAAACAATGGCCAGAATTTATAACTACTTTATTGACATTATATGGAACATTGTTCAGAGCTAACCAAACCACTACTTGCAACACACACTTCCACTTGCAACAGTGGTGTCCGGTGTCTGGGGATCGACAAAAAAATTTCTGAATGACTTTCGAATGAAATGTTTACGATCAAGTTACGATCACATGATGTGCTGAATTATGACCTATGACGCAGTACTCAGTCTAATGCCTAACAACGCGACGTCACTGAAATTCGTGTAGGTGAAACTATCGGAGAAAAACTGAAGTCGTTCTTTTAAGCCTAACCAAGGGAAAAATAAGTCATTTGAAGCAGACACAAGAAATGGACTACAGGAGCAGGCAGTCAAGGGCATTAGCCTAGCTGTTGACGACCTATAGCACTGACCGAAGCAACGGGAAAGATAAGTCTAGCTGTTTAAATTGTCGTCATTGCAAAACCGTAATACTGAGTCCATTTCGCTTTGATTAGGCATGTCTATGTATTTTCATGTATATATGTTAAATTTGTTTTCCATCGTATGTATTTGTTGTTAATTCGTGGGCCGGTTGGAGAGGGAACTGAAATCTCTGGGAATGTCGCGAACAGCTGACCACCTAGATTTCAGTCGTTCTTAGGGAACTTAAACGATCGCACTTTTGGAAGCCCATTGAGGTTGCCATTGGACAGTCTGTCCAAATTTGCTACCGTTTGACAATTTGCGTTAGCTGTACTGTCCCGTAGATAATTGGTGTATTTTATTCGTATTTAGTTAATAATTTTATTCAGTTCTGTACCATGTTCGTTACTATTTCGTCCATTCTCCTCTGACTATCATTTATTTTATGATTATTAAATTTTCGTCCGTTATGAGTCCTGTGACGTCATCATTTTTCGCAGTCATTTTTTTTGTGTGTACCTTGAATATTAAGTTGACCTCGGGTCAGACCATGACCTTTCATTTGGTCTGTGACATTTCCGCTTATTTTATTTAGTTCATAAATTCATTTTTAATTGTGAAAATGTCTTGTTTGCGTCTTGACATTGTTTGTACCCTTTAGTTGCATCATTGCTTGTCTGTCCTCATGATATATATTTATATTACATTAATAATATGCTATTATATGCAATAATACACTTGTAATCTAATTTAATTAATTTTTTCTGAAATTTAAGGGTAATATGGGACATTGCATAATTATGCAGTGATAGTCCAAGAAAGTAGCACTACAATTTATCATAGATGCCTAGGGCATAATAATATAATATATATATTGACAAAATAAATAATCTTATAGCTACCTTTGAGGTAATAGACCCATTGTATATTATTTAATATACTTTTCTGGTACTAAGAGAGTGACTTAGTACATTGAACAATATCATTACTAGGAATTATACCCAACATTATTGGACATTGAAATTAATTGTGTGATATAATTACATTATATTTAACAGATATCATAACTATTTATGATATAGTATTATTTAGATACAATATTGTTACAAAATATTGTCTATTAGGTGAACTTAAACATTAAGTTCAATACTATTGTGATTACTTATATTGAATATTTCTAAGTTGAGTAAGTATAATAATTACTCTGAAGCTACTATTGACTATTTTAATCAGTAATTATCAATAATTACTACAGATAAAAGTCAAAATGCTTACTATAGACCATTTCGTTAAAATTGGCCGTGATTATGGCTACAAATCTCAAGAACTTCGTCAGTTTGCTGAATCAGAACTCGAAAAATATGAAAGAAAGGAAGAAGAGAAAAAGGCTGCATTAAAGAAAGAGGAAGAGGAACAAAAGGCAGCATTAAAGAAAGAGGAAGAGGAACAAAAGGCAGCATTAAAGAAAGAGGAAGCAGAACTTGAGATGAAGCAAATTGCCAAGGAAAATAGGTTGAGAGAGATTGCTCAACGTGAAAGAGAAGAGCAAAGAGCAATCTCCAGGCAGGAAGAAGAGAATAAATTGAAACGAGAGGAAATTATTTTACAACAAGAAATGGAATTGGCGCGTATTAAATTGGAGACAGCAAGATTACAAGCACAAAATGCTGATGCAAACCAGAATAATAACGCACAAAATGGATCATCATCCAGCCAGCCTAAACACTTCTACAACTTTAAACTACCCATTTTCAACTTGAACGTCGACGACCTTTCATCGTTCCTGGCACGTTTTGAACAGACTTGCAAAACAAACCATTTGCCTGAAGAGTCATGGGTACTCAAGTTAAATGAATTCTTGGTTGGAGAACCACTGACAGCTTCTCAAAATGCTGACCCATCAATAGCTAATAACTACGGTGCTATTAAGTCCTTGCTTCTACGAAGATTTCACCTGGACGAGGAACACTGTAGGTTGAAATTTAAGGGAATTTTGACCTGAATCTCCAAGGGATTTTGCTGGATTCATTGCGAATATACGCAATACATTTAACAGATGGGTTGAACTGGCAGAAGTCAACAAATCATACGACAAATTAGTTGATTTACTACTACGAGATAAGGTATTATCTTCAGTTAGCCAGCCATTTTTTGCATATTTGCAGGAGCGTAAACCAGGTACTATGGATGAGTTAGAAAAAATTTCTTTAAACTACTGTTCGGCACACCCGAATGCAACCATTTCTAACTCCTCATTAAGAGAACCTCTACCTGTGGCGTCTAATATGGCCTACAATCACAATAACAAACAAAGACATCACAGTGTAGACAGAAGCAGGTTCCAAAGAAATCACAATGTTAACTTTCAGAAGGGACATAATAATGATTTCAACAATAAAAATGAGTTCAACAGAGGTAGATCACGAGATAGAAATTATTCACCTCAAACAAACTACCACAATGGTCAACATAACACTCATTATAATCGATCACATACTCCCAATGATAATAGTAACTGGAAGGGTAATAATCATGGCTCGAGACATCGAGATAATAGTTACTATAGAGGACGACGAGATAATTCTAACAATTATACTCGGAATCGATCTCATTCTCGGGGATCATCTCATTACAACCATAATACAGGGGCGGCAGTTACAAATAATACTACCCCTATAGCTCAGGTTCCACTTGACAATAATACAACACAGTCTTCTGCTGCATGTTTTGCTATTAATTATAATGTGGCAAATAGTTGCCAGCAATGCAATCTTATTTTTCAGAAGGCGAAAGAAACAGTGCTTAACTGCGGACATATTATACCACAGGTAGGTCTTGCAGTCAACGATGGAACAGGCCTACTAATTTTTAACAGGGGATTAGTTAATGGATCCGTCGTCTCAGTATTGAGGGATTCGGGATCCACAACGATTGGTGTACGACAGTCGCTGGTACATCCCAGCTGTGCAACGGGGGAATATGTTCGTTGCATGACGTTTGGTGGAACAATAGAGTTTTACCCCACAGCTATTATTCATGTCAACACTCCTTTCTTCACAGGAAACGTAAAAGTATGTATGCTAAAAAAGCCTATAGCTGATTTGATGGTTGGTCGTATACACGGCAGTAAAGATTGTACTCCAGATGAGATTATAGAATGGGAGAAACATAACCTATGCACTGGAAACGCCGTGACGACTAGAGCACAGACTCAACTCATGGAGAAAGTTGATGATAATAAAATGGATGCAGACAACCAAGAGGAATTTGTAGTCAATTCACCTATTGACAGGGAAACATTTGCAACCAAACAAAAAGAGGATAAATCTTTTAAAAAATTTTTTACGTTGGTTGATAAAGTTGACAATCTATCCTCAGGTAATAATAACAAACATTGTTTTGTTATTAAAAATGGCATATTGATTAGATGTTTTCATGACAAATCACAAATGAAACAACAAGTTATGGTCCCATATACTTTTAGACGGTACATTCTTCAACATGCACATGACTCACATTGTGCTGGACATATGGGATATACTCGAACACGATCTCGAGTACTGTCTTCATTCTTTTGGCCAGGGGTGTCAAGAGATATTTCGCAGTATGTACGTTCCTGTACTACATGCCAAGAAGTGAAAGCACGTGGAGCTTTTCACACGGCGCCTATTCAGGCTTGCGATATCTCAGTGAGACCTTTTGACAAGATGGCAATAGACATTATTGGTCCATTGCTACCATCGGCCAGAGGACATAGATTCGTCCTTACGTGCATTGATTTGTGCACACGATGGCCGGAAGCTATCCCATTAAAGACCACCACTACCACAGATGTAGCTGATGCACTACATCTCATCTTTTCTAGAATAGGGTTTCCTAGAAAACTTTTATCAGACCATGGGTCACAGTTTATATCTGACACCATGAAGGAAGTCATGAAAACTTGGGACATTGATAGAAATTTAAGTAGTATTTATCATCCGATGAGTAATGGTGCGGTTGAAAGACTTAACCGTACACTTAAACAACTACTACATAAGGTTACTGCTAAGCACCCTCATGACTGGGACAGAGCACTCCCAGCTGTTCTATTTGCTTATCGGGAGGTACCGCATGAACAAACTGGCTTCTCTCCCTTTGAATTAGTTTTTGGTGCTCCCCCAAGAGGTCCTATGGGACTAATAAAAGACTTATTAATTGACGACGAGATGACTCAGGACACTCAGTCATCTTACGAGTACGTGATTAATCTTCGGAAGAACATTATTGAGTCTTGCCAGTTGGCAACAGCTTCTTCTGAGGCTGCAAAAGCTAAGGCTCGATCTCTACAAAATATGTCTCGACGATTACGCCAATTATTCCCAGGCGACGAGGCTTATGTGTTACTTCCTCACAATAACAATAAATTATTGATATCTTGGAATGGTCCTTACAAAGTCATTGATAAAATTTCCGACGTCGATTACGTCTTAGATATCAAGGGACACAAAAAGATATTTCATATTAACATGCTCAAGCAATTTCATACACGTCCTGAACACTTACAGTCAATTTTTCATGAACTAGATGACAACACAGTATCCACTTGTCATTATACTAACTTATCTGTCATCCAGGAAGAAGAATCTTCTTTTCCTGAGGTACAGTTACCGTTACCTGTACCAGTAGTTCAACCTACTGAATCTTGGCGGGATGTAACCATCTCTTCAACGGTTACACCGCAACAGCGTCTACAGATTGCTAATTTATTACAATCTTATCCAGATGTGTTGACCGACGTTCCGGGTCGCACATCGGCTATCAGTCATGACATTACTCTCAATGACGATACACCTATTCGTGTACATCCCTATTCTGTTCCTTTACATTTCCTTGCTAAAACTACTAAAGAACTTGAACAGATGTTGTCTCTCTGGGAATCATTGAGACTAGTAATTCGCCATTCTCTTCTCCATTAGTGATTGTCCGGAAGAAGGACAATAACATTAGACTATGTGTTGATTATAGAAAATTAAATGCTAAGACTATAGTTGACAGCGAACCACATCCACTTATCGACGACTTACTGCCACGTCTATCTAACGCAACTATATTTAGTAAGATAGACTTAACTAAAGGTTATTGGCAGATACCACTGACCGAAAAGGCTAAGTACTACACCGCATTTTCCACGCCACAAGGTCTATACCAGTGGAACGTGATGCCTTTTGGGCTTGTTAATGCGCCAGCTACCTTCATTCGCCTGATGCGACAAATTTTATCAGGTAGACCAGACGTTATTACATATATTGACGACATATGCTTGTTTAGTTCGTCGTTTGAGGAACATGTTTCGGGACTTAGATATGTTTTTGACACTCTAAGGAATTATCATCTAACTGCTAAACCTACAAAGGTGCAAATCGCGTGTAATGAGATAACCTTTTTGGGACATATCATTGGATCGGGATATATCCGAACGTTACCTAGTACAGTCTCAAAAATTCTAAACATAGCAATTCCTCAGACGAAGAAACAGGTCAGGAGTTTGTTAGGACTTGTTCAATATTACAGTAGATTCATACCAAACTTGTCATCCATCACGGCTGTATTGTCTTCATTGTTAAAAAAAGATATGCCGGTGAAGGTGACATGGACTGGTACATGCAATGAAACTTTCAACAAAATTATAAATTTGTTCTCACATGAACCAATTTTAAGACTTCCCGATGCTTCCAAAAGATTTTTCTTACGAACAGATGCTAGTAACTACGGCATTGGTGCATGCCTGCTCCAGAACCATGACGGCATTCTACACCCCACCTTATATATATCAAGAAAGCTGAAGCCGGCTGAAACAAAGTATTCCACAGTCGACAAGGAACTTTTGTCTGTGATCTGGGCAATAACGAAGCTGGAGAAATTCTTACTCGGTGCCCCCTTTACCATACAGACGGACCAACGTGCGGTCGCATCCTTGCGTCGATCCAACCACAAAAGCCAAAAACTTGCCAGATATTCAATCATCCTACAGCCATTCGAGTTCTCCATTGAACACATACCTGGCACTGAAAATTGTGTGGCAGATGCGTTGTCACGTAATCCTATTGACGACGAATAATCAACATTGACACTCTTAAACTACATCAATCAGAACTACATTGGATTGAACGAAGTATCAACTATAAAGGAACTAACCTTGCCTTCAATTCAAACTTTATAAACACTATATGCATCACAGAATTGAACGACAAGACAATCAAGGTATATATACTTACATTCGAACTTCGTATAATATCCATACACGATATACGAATATCATTGAACAATCATGGAATAATATCTGACGACAAGTCGAACTTATTATCCTATGGACTCTTAATTCTTCGATGCAGTTATAAATGACATTTCTTTCCGACGTGGACATTTGAACACTTTTGCCTAAAAGAATTCATCAGGATCAAGACTACGGATGGATCATCATATCCTATACTAATTAATTAGTTAACTTAACTTCTTAATTGAATTATTATCAATAAAATGAAAAGTGAGAAAAAAAATTAAATGAAAAAAAAAAAAAAAAAAGAACGAAATACTAAAAAGAAGAAATTATGAAAAGAGAAAATAAATCTCACACAAGTATTAGATTAATAATTTTTTTTTAATGTACCTATACAGTATTTAGTTAGTTAAGTTAGTTAGTTATTATTCACTAACACTTAACACACACAATTAAGTTAAAACTTATATTCGAATTTCTTTCTATTTCTTCTTACTTAGTTTGTCTTTTCTTCTCTCATAACATCGCGTGAAATTAGAATCTTAATAATTTAACTCTTAGTTTAATTAATTAATTTAATTTTAATTAGTCAAATTAATTCCTATATGACATACTAATACGACAGACCTTACTTTAATTTAATTTTATCATTCACTATTAACATTGGACATTTATTTAGTTGATATAATGACATGTATAATATTGATATATAATGTGATTTATGATTAGATGACTATGACAAATAGTTAGTTGACACGACCGCAACACGGTTCTACTCAGAACATCGTCGGCCATATGTCACAATTGTGTTAAATTTTTTTGAAAAATTGTTAAGTCGGATAGATATTGAAAAAAAATCTATCGATTTTTTTTTTTCCCCGGTGTACAGGGAATTGTTACGGTATATGATATTAACGCCGTCTGCTAAAGGTTACCAGACGTGCAATTATAAAGGTTAAGACATTTAATATATTGCGATAGATGTTTCAATTAATGAACGCTTTATACACGATCGATTATGACGTGTATAGCGTTGTTTAGGACACAGTCGGTAACTAAGAAACGCTACCCTTTTCACATTGACCGTCAAGCTGTTAAGACGCGTCTGACTCTCCTTCCAATGTTGGGCATGGTATTGCCATACAGATATATTTTATGCAAGTACGGACATGGGTCAGTCCATTGCTATTACGAAGATTTGAAATGATTAAAGGTCAGTACGAAGTGAAAATTAAGGAAGGATGAATTACAGTCCATAGTATTTGATTTTGCCAGACTCATAGACTCACTGTCGGCCGTTGGAAAACCCCAACCGCGCGTGCATACAGCTATGACAATCTGCATACAGTAATTTGATTATTGGACAAGGACTGATAGGATATCTACATATCTATGCCATATATTTTCAAGTTATAATATGTACCTTTGTGATCAACATGCATGAATCGTCTTGACGTGTAATCTGTATTAAATAATTGTGGACTCAATGGAACCGACTTGTCACATCAATCGTATTCCAAGGTTCAATTATTATTCAGAATCTTCCACCCCTGCATTCGCGTAATCTTACATAGAAGGCACGATACACGATCACTCAAGAATATCAAGAAGATAAAACAATGGCCAGAATTTATAACTACTTTATTGACATTATATGGAACATTGTTCAGAGCTAACCAAACCACTACTTGCAACACTTCCACTTGCAACAACCATCACATGCTCCTGTTGCAGCTGCCTTTATGGTGTTCTTGAATTTAAACCATAGGTTTTCCAGGCCATCAGGTTATTCTTCTGTGTCTCACTTCTGTAGCATTAAGCCCCTGATACCTGGTCTTAACTTCTAGCTCTTTTAACTTGTCAGTCTTAATGCTCATCTGTCCTGTTCGTTTATTTAGTTTCTTGCGTGATAGTGGGCAATACCTAGGCCGAGCAACTCTTTCAGTTGTTCTTTTAATTTTCAGCAGGTGGTGATCACTTCCAATGCTTGGCCTTCTCCAGACTCTAGCATCCACATATACTTGAAAGAGCTCTTCCTAACAATATCATAGTATAGTCAATCACTGATTTATCATTCTTTGTTTGTTCCTATCTGGTGTATGTATGGGCTTATGGTGGAACGTTGTGTTCGTAATGACAATGTTTTGCTCAGTTAAAAATCTAAGGAGTTGCTTTCCATTTTCACTTATCTTCTCCATACATTCCGGGAACTCGATTCCATCTAGCACAGTGTCATAGGGTGGTTGAAGAATATGACTGATGAAATTAAATTGCGAGTGAGGTACGTGATAGTAGACAGAATAGTTTCACTACTGTAAATGGAGAGTGATGTTTGACAGTCAGAAGAGGAGATAGGTATATCTTAAATCTCTTATTTCTTGCCCACACTCAGAACACTTTAAATGTCATACATACATACTTTCTCTCCGAGATATAAGAAATATCGCAGTAAGAAAAGAAACGTCAACAATCAGGCGACAGGCGAAATAGTAAGATAATTCTGACCTCTAAAATATATGTGTATTAACCAAGAGAACTAGTCATGTCACAAAGAAAATACCAACAAGCACAACTATCCCACTGTGGGAAAGAGGAAGCATTCCTGAGCTAAAAACGGACATTGGAAGCATTTAAATTATTGTAACTTAGAAATAAACACAAAGAAAGCGTATAACAACTTAGTATATTGACCACAATTTTTATGCGAAGCTCTGGACACATGCATATACTGATGGTTCAGCAATAAACGCAGTTGAGTATGGGGGGGGGGGGGGGGGGGGGGGGGGGGGGGGGGGGGGGGGGTGGGGGGGGGGGGGGGGGGGGGGGGGGGGGATTTTATAGCATCCTCATTAAATTAAGAATAAAATCCATTCTATGGTATTTGCCACTGGCAAATACTGCAATAACTTCAGTGCTGAAGCAGAAGCCATGAAACAGGCTGTGAAAACTCTTACTGAATGCAAAAATCATGCAGAAAAAAAAAATAGTAATCTTTACGGATGCCCTCACAGTATTATCAGCTCTGAACAGCCATCAAGCAACGGGATTAAAAGGTCTGATACACTCTCTTGGAATCCTGACCAAGTGTTTCAACAAATGCACAATCCAGTGGATACCAACCTATTGCAGCATACCAGGCAATGAGGAGGCTGGTAAACACCAGCTATAGAAGGAGGAGTGCTACAACAGTATGAAGTAGCAAGAACAAAAAAATGTATATGTATATAAATAAATATATGGTATATATTTATAAAAGCCACATTTAAGGCCAAATGGGAAAGAGAACACACAGGCCATATAAAAATTGTGGCTTATCGTCAGCTATCTAGGCGAGACCAGGTTATCAGTTTCCTGCTACGAGTCGGACACAACAGATTCAGGTACCATCTATACTACAAGTACACGATTGGTACAGTAGAGTTTTGTACCTGTGGCTCCAGCTCCATGACAGCCGAACACCTGCTGCAGTGCTGCCCAAATCACAGCAATAAACGGAGTAGCATATGGCAACAACCTACTTCGCTTTGGAGATGTTATGAACCTTGAGCTGCCTAACGTCATGAACGTGGATGTCTGAAGGCAAATGAAGAAGAAGAAAAAGAAGCATAAAGTCGTGCTAGAGGTGCCAATATCAGTTTTAGTTGCTGGAATATCACCTGAGCCAGCAGCTTCTCCTCACTTACAAGCTTTATGACTTTCTTTAGGTCTGCCTTATTTTTCAGTTAACCAAGTACAGATCAAATCAGTTACACCTCATCTCAAGTATTGTAATTTAGATCAAATTAATCTGACATAGCTCACACTGTATTTGATATAGACTTAATACATAGATGTCTTGACTTAGACTTAATACAAAGATATCTTGATGTAGACTTAATACATAGATGTCTTGACTTAGACTTAATACAAAGATATCTTGATATAGACTTAATACATAAATGTAGTGACAGACTTAATACATAGATGTCTAGATATAGACTTAATACATAGATGTCTTGACTTAGACTTAATACATTGATGTCTTGACTTAGACTTAATGTATTGATGTCTTGACTTATACTTAATACACTGATGTCTTGACTTAGACTTAATACATAGATCAGACCCAATAACAAGTTGTCGCCTTAGTACTGCTTTATTCTATCTCCATTTTTGGCAAAAATTGACTATCATCAAATCACATTTATGCTGCTTAATTCCACCTCCTGATCTGCCAATTAAACTAGCAGTAGTTATCAGGTGATGTTGTGAATCACTATGGAAACTCGAAGAAACAAGTTCACTGCCGCCGCTGTTTTAAAATTGATCTGGTGCAGATTTAATTCAAAGGGAGCAGCTGAAGTAATGGATGCATGCTCAATAAGATGAGAAGGGACATGAGGGGAGACTGCACAGTCATAAGGGTCAGAGTGTGCGAAGAATTCTGTTTGAACACCTTTGGTATCTCACAGATACGACTCAACTACTTTTGTACGAAGTTAAGATATCTTTATACAGACATACCAAAGTCATTTGTGAGAGGGAAAAATTCAAGCAAAATTGATGTGGTCACCCTTCAGGAAGGGCGGAAACTAATCAACTATTTTACTAGAATACCATCACATTACTGTTGAGCTACCGCTAAAAGAGTACCTTGAAAAACGGCTTAAACTCAGCAAGATGTATAGGTTTTATTATACCCACTGTGAGGAAAGAGGCATCCAGCATGTCAAAAAATATAAATATGATGAAATATTCAAAACAGAATTCAACATTAGTTTTCTATCCTCAAAGAAAGATAGATGTGAACTTGCAAAGGTAGAAGTATGTCTGAATATAAAGAAGAATTAGAAATACACCAGAACAATGTTGAAAAAAAGACTGAAGCTGAAAGAGAAAAGGATAGAAATAACAACAAACCAGTGCTTTCAATAAGATACTCTCAATGACAATGGAAAGCGACTCTTTAGGTTCTGCTGTGAGCAGAATCTGATCATTACAAACACAAAGTTCCCTCATAAGCGCATACATGCATACACTAGATGTGAACCAACAAAGAATGAGAAGTCAGTGATCGACTATGTCATTGTTAGGAGGAACTCATTCAAATATGTCCGGGATGCTAGAGTCTGGAGGGGGACCAGAGATTGGAAGTGATCACTTCCTATGCTTTGGACCCCTGAAGGAAAACGAAAGAGAGTCCGACCAAAAACAACCTGGTGGAGGACTGTGGAGGCTGAGATGCAAAGAATGAACCAGAGTTGGGGCACTGTACGAAGGATGGCCACCAATCTAGCAAAGTGGAATCAATTTGTTGTTACCCTACAAGACGCCACTAGGCGTGATGGCCACTGACTGCTTTGACGGTCGGTGGCTAAGGATCAAAGAAGAGAAGAAGAAAATAACTATACATCTGTTAGCAAGAGAAATAACAGTTTTCTCCGTTTTGCGGCACTGCAAATGCCTCCCGAATATTTTAATATCTGTTTAAAATCAAGCTTAAGAAATCTATATTAATTTTTTTTTAAACTTTACTTAACGCCATTGCCGACAGTTTAGATTTCTCTCATAGCAAATAATAAGTCTTTGACTAGAAGAATCTGGAAGCTTTTATAAGTATAGCCTGAGAAGAAGACGGCAAAAAAAATATAAAAAAATTGAGAAAATGATCATTATTTTACAGTAAATACGTTAATTAATGCTGAAAATTCAGTCCCTTTCCTTTGCAGTCTTGACAGTCACACGTGACAATGTGACGTCCAAAGGGCCAATTGTATAGCAACGGATATGGAGCTGGAAGACGGTCGTATTCAACAGGATTAAAACATAGACGTATGTCCTTCCAGTGATGAACTGGTAAATAGGCTATTGGTCGTTGAAACAAGAGACATTCTTGTATAGGCCATGGGAGTCCAGTCTGACGTATTCTTTGTTCACGACCAGGGCTAGGACCAATTATTGAGGACACAGAAATGAAGGATAATTTGACCAAAGGCAATGGGTTACTTAAAGCTTCTTTATATGCTTCGCTGATGGTGCTAAGTTTATTTAAAAATGTTTCATCTCGCAACATCTTCATATCATTGTCAAATATAAAACAGTTTGCCACTAAATATCGTTGGACATTGGAAAAACGCGGACTGACTAAAACATCGAGTAAAGCTGATGTTTCGTAATCATGACTGTTAGAATGATCAGATGATTTTTTGATGCGGAAATCTGTAATCCCATTGCATATACAAAACCTTATTAAATGATCCGCAGACAAGGTGCCTACAATTTCTGGATCACTATTCAATAATACTTGCTCAACCAACAGTCGAAATTCGGGCTCTAGCTTAGAAATATCCGTCGGATGCAGTAGTGCTGTTAAAGCCATACCACTCTCTACACCAATGTAGGAATGGAGGGTTTCAAGAATATGAACCAATGCCGTCCGTTGCTGTTTGTCTCTCTTGTCAACATCAGCCCCATTTTTTATCAGATAATCAGTAAGAGCAAAACTGTCTTGTTTAGCAGCAAACATCAAGGCAGTCATGCCACCATTGTTCTGTGCGTTAACATCTGCACCATTCTTTATTAGCAAAGAAGTAATTACAGCATTCTCGTTATTCTCAGCAGCAAACATCAAGGAAGTCATGCCATGATTGTCACATGAGTTAACGTCTGCACCATTCCTTATTAGCAAATCAGGAATAAGAAAATATTTATTACATTTAGCAGCAAACATCAAGGCAGTCAAGCTATTTTTGTCTTGTGCATTAACATTTGCACCGTTCTGTATGAGCACTTCAGTAATATTTGGATACCTGTTATATTTAGCGGCTAACATCAAGGCAGTCGTGCCGTCAATGTTCTGTGCGTTAACATTAGCACCGTTCTCTATAAGCAGGTCAATAATGCCAGTATCATTCTGATGTTCAGCAGCAAACATTAAGGCAGTTACGCCATCTTTGTTCTGTGCGTTAACATCTGCACCTTTTTTTATTAGCAAATCAGTAATATCAAAATGTTTATTGCGTTTAGCAGCAAACATTAAAGGAGTCTCACCATCATTATCTTGCGCATTAACATCTGCACCATTGTAGAGTAGAAGATCTGTAATTTTAGAATAGTTTATAATTCTATGATAGCAAACGTCAGCAGAAAACATCAGGGCAGTCATTCCACGATTGTCTGTTGTGTTTATATCTGCATCATTCTGTATTAACAAATCTGCAGTTTTGACAACATAATCGTGTTCATCTTCACTAATGTACTTAATAGCTATAATCGTGTGCATTAAAGCTGTTTTACCTTTCAAATCGTTTGCATTCACGTCAGCTCCAGCCAAAATTAAGTGATGGGCAAATGTTCTATAATTATGACCACAAGCTAACATCAAGGCAGTGATTCCTTCTCTGTTCCGTCTGTTGACATCATCACCTGCAGCAATTATAGGTGGTATGACATTGTCATCTTCATAATTTTTATTATCCCACTGTATGTCGCTACTTGCAATGTTAAGATATTTGTAGTATCTTTTATCTGGAGTAACAGCAGCGGCCAGCATTAATGCTGTCATGTTGTCATTGTCAGTCAAGTTGACATCAGCTCCAGCAGCAATTAGGTGCTGAATACATTTGCGGCTGTACATTTCACTAGAAGCAAACATTAATGCAGTTTTACCTTCCTGGTTTTGTGCATTAACATCAATGCCTGCTTTAATGAGAATCTCTACGCACTCTAAAGTATTGATTTTATCTTCACACCTCGACATCACTATTGCAGGTATCAAAGCATACATTAACACTGTCCAACCGTTAGGGTCTCTCAAATGAACATCGCTTCCAACTCCAAGTAATGCTTTCAGACACGCTGCTCGTTTGTTCTGAGACGCCAGGAATAAAGCATTTTTGCCTTCAGAATCAACCTTGTGAATATCAGCTCCTAATTCTAATAACGTTTTTAGACATGTTGTAGAATTCAACATGGCCGCTGCCATGAAAGCTGTCCTTCCATCTTTCGACGCAATATTTATATACAAGTGCCAGCTTTTATCAAAATAGCAGCACATTCTCCTCGCCCATTCTTCAAAGCTAAGATAAGTGCAGTTCTTTGTAATCTGTCTGTGACATTAATCTCTGCTCCATTACTTATTAAAGTATGAAGACAATCTGTGTGTCCATTCAATGCAGCTAACATCAGCGCTGTGATACCTGCTGCATTAGCCTGATTAACTGTAGCGCTATTTCGAATCCTGGTCTTTAGATATTCCAAACTACCAGCCAGAGAATTCGGCATTAAAGCTGTGGAGCCATTACCTTCTGCTATAATCCAGGCCAATAGATCCTCGTACATGTGAAGAATTACATACTTCCTTCGCATCAAGGGCAGCAAACATGAAATCTGTCCGTCCTTTACTGTTAGTCTGATAAATACTGGCAGCTGCTTGAAACAACAATTCTAAACATTCCACTTGTCCCAGTGATGCCGCTATCATCAAAACGGTATTTCCATCATTATCTTGTTGATTGATATTTGCTCCAGCTCTTATAAGATCTGTCAGAAACGTCAAATTAATTTCACTATTTAATGCAAACATTAACGCTGTTTTTCCAGAATTATCAGTGGCATTTAAGTTGCTATGATGTTCTATTAAAACTTTGAAACAGCTTAAACAGTTTCCGCTGCTAACAAACATAAGTGCAGTTTGCCCTCTTGTATTCTGCACGTTAACATCTGCTCCATATTTTATCAGCTGCTGTATAGACAGTAACATTTGTCTTCTTTGGCTGCCACCATCAGAGCTGTGGCTTTTCTGTTGTTGACAGCATTAACATCCACACCAGCGACCAACAAAGCATCTACAGCCTGATTATTACCTGTATGAACAGCCAACACATGAGAGCCGTGTCTCCGTTTAATATTTTCCAGTTGATATTTGCACCAACACTGACGAGGCATTCAACGCAGTCTACATGTCTATTCCGGACTGTTAATGTAAGAGCTGTTTCTCTGGCGCTGTTGGAAATATCAACGTTAACACCTGATTGTATTAACAACTGAAGACAATCAATATTGCCATTTTCGGATGCAATCATTAAGGCTGTATTGTCATAACTGCTTCTGAAATCTGGATTAATACCAGCCTTGATGAGACACTGAAGGAGTTCTGTATTCCCGTCAATAGCACAGGTCATCAAACTGTTCACTCCTTCCCCAGAGCTAGGATCAAGAGTAGCACCCACACGTACCAACATTTGTACACTGTCTAACTTTCCGTGAGTTAGCGATGACATCAGAGCAGTGTTTCCAGTCTGACTTCTATAATTCACATTCGCGCCCATGTTTATCAAACTCTCCAAGGTCTTAATGTGTCCTTCTCGTGCTGCTAACATGAGTGACGTCATACCATCATTGCTGACTAAATCAACGACACCTCCGGCAAGTATCAGAAAATTAACACAGTCAGAGCTGCCCTGAATCGCTGCCAACATTATGGGAGTATAGCCATAGTTATCAGCACAGTTTATGTCACTTCCTGCTTGTGCCAGACTTTTAAGACACTCCAGATGTCCCTTCGATGCAGCCAACAAAAAATGGCTGTTTTTCCACAGCTGTTGGTCACGTCGATTTGTGCACCATTCTTGATCAGGGCGTTCAAACATTTCAACCCTGCACACTGAGATGCTAACATCAAAGCAGTCACGCCTTCATTGTTACTAGTGTCGATAAAAGCACCAGCCTCAATCAAAATCTGAAGACACTGTAGATGATCATATTGTACACAAATAATCACTGCCGTGTTACCACATTTGTCTGCCATATTCAAAGAAGCATTGTTCTGTATCAGAGCTCTGACACAATCTAAATGATTTTCGCGAGCAGCAATCATCAGGGCTGTCATTCCTGCATGGTTTGACAAGTTCACATCAGCACCTATGTCTACAAGGACTTGAACACACTTGGCACCTCCAATCAAGGATGCAAACATCAGAGCTGTATCCCCTGTATCGTTACATAGATTGACGTCACATCCGGCATCTTTCAGAAGTCGTATGTAGTCCAACGCCCCAATCCATGTAGAAAACATTAAAGCTGTGTTACAATTCATACACTTCTTGTCTACAATAGCTGCAGCAGCGATCAAACTTTGTACTGCTACCTCGTGATCATCTTCAATAGCTAGCATCAGTGCAGTTTTCACACTGGAGTTTGTACTGTCAATGTCAACTCCAGTGTTTGATGATAAAAAATTATTGATAGATTCTACGTTACCTCCGTTGGCAATAGTAACCAGTTCCTCGACACTTCCTCTCTGCTCCATAACTTGATATTCAGAAGCAGCTACTTGATGATGTACAGATTAAAATGTCCAGTGCCATATAAAGTTGAAGAACATTCCACGTATCAAATACTGGCTCTGAGATTTTCTGCATATCTGAAAGAAAAAACAATAAACTGTCATTAATAAAACATATTTATTCATTTTGTTACGTTGATAATTATAAAATCTCTGTGGAGCTGGTACCCTCGCGATATGAAGTAAAGTGCAACCACAACCAACAGTACAGGAGCATGTGACTTCAAGCAGGTTTCCAGTAGGGAGGCCAACAGCAGTAGTTACTCAATCCTTTGCAGGGAGCAAAAACAAAAGGAGATGATAAAGAAGAAGATTATTACGAGTACATTCATTTGTTAACACGAATCTTGAATAATCAGGAATAAAAGTATGAAAGAGGGTGAAAATGATCTAGACTTACTTGAATACAGACGTTACACGAAGAGAAGAAATCATCACAACTATCAAAGGGTTAAAGAATGGAGAAGCTCCTGGTCACGACAATTTAAATGCTGACATTTGTATGGTAGACAACTGTGGTAACACGGCAGTGATCTTTTGTGTACACCATGGTCATCTTTATTATCTCCAGGTTTCGGCTGAGGAGGTTCTTTTATCGACGCTAGTAACAACGAAGACATGACTGCTTTGATGTTAGCAGCTCAGTGTGCAAAAATGGAATGTTTTAACGGCCTGATAAAGTATGATGCCAAAATAAGACAGACCCCGAACTAGCAGCAGAACTATTAGAACCACTATTTGCACAAGTCTGGAAAACAGAGACAACACCAACGGAATGGAATAAAGAAATAATTGCCCAAGAAGGGTGACCTTGCAGACTGCAAAAACTGGAGAGGAATTATTCTCCTCTCTGTTTCCAGTAAAATACTAGGCATATTAATTATCCAGAGAATTTCAAAAGCAGTAGACTATAAACTGAGGAAAGAACAAGCTGATGGGTTATAATTAGAATATATATTGTTTTCAATTCAAAAAAATAAGAATAACTGCCGATACGTGAAAGTGGCATCACATCTGTCACGTCATTGTAAATAGGGCAAATCAAAATTACCTATTTTACGTGTATGTAAAAAAACCCCCCAAACAAACAAAAACGAGATAAAACAAAACAACCAAACAAAAACATCAAACAAGAATAACATTCAGGGGGAGGAATGCAAAGGCCTGGTGTTTACAGTTAGATATTTAATTGACTTTCACTTGCCTTAAGTCATATATATTGTAACCACATTATCAGATCTTGACCTTCCCAATTACAATATAAACACTTTTGTTCTTTTAAGAACCCAGCTATGACAAAAGCAAACTAGCGGAGGAAGATAATGGTTATAAAACAACAAATAAAAACAGGAAATGTGCGAATTATCTAGGAAACCATAGTTCACGTTTCCTAGGATGCCCCCATTATCAACAGACCAAACTTGCACTGATAAAATCCATCAAAACCAACACACCATTTAAAGTAGGATTCCAACAACATAAATCTCCTAACTTAGCATCTCTAAATCAGTAAAAAAAAAAAAAAAAAAAAAAAAAAATTCAAAGCAAATACCATAAATGTTGAAATAACACAGTAAAACGAAGAAATAATGAAACGGAAAGGAACCTATCAAAACAGAAAGAATTACCTGAAAAACAAGTACCAGAAGATTCAGTAAGACAATCAGAAGAAATATTGATGACCATGAAACACATTCAACAAAAATATCTAAAGATGTTGCTAGATTAGCGGAACTAAAAGAAGAAAATGAGAATTTACAAAACAGGAGACAGAAAAATAAATAATAAGAGTAGCAAAACACAGAAGAAGTAAAACAGACACAAGCAGGCAAGTGGAAGGACGATAAGAAAAACTCTATCGAGGATTGCCAACATTCCCAACATTGTGAAAACAATCCTACAGAAAATTCAAACAGAACTACAAACCAATATAATAGGAAAGCTAGAAGAATCTAGTAACAACAAATAAATCAAAATATAATATATATATATAAGAGTAGCCTGGGTAAGCCACTCATGTCTGTTGTTTTTCTGTTGTCTAGTGTTCTACTTCTTTATTTCCAACGAGTGCCTGATAACATACCTTCATGTTTGTCTCATATTAATAAAAGAATAGTACAGTATCTCAATTAACATAATTACCGATGTATGTTACGTCGGTCGGTCTCACTCAAAATAGTAACTCGCGCCAGAAAAAAAAGTGCGCAACGCACGGTGTGCAACTTGCGCGGCGTGGGTGTTATATAAATTTTTTTTTTTTTTTTTGTACGCCCGCTAATACTCGAGGCGAAATCTCAGGTTATTATTTTATGTCTAACCTGACATTGATTTTACGTGAGTATCCCTTTTTTCTTGTACAGAGACAGGTGTCCCTCGCCATTCAGGCAAATACTCTCCGATTTCGGAGATACCCATTACAGCTGGGTAGGCTCAGGAGCCGCCAATCCCTGGTCGACGACACTCCTTCAAATGTCCTCGCCAGGTCTCGAGTTAATCTAGTACAAATCCCGGTCGACGAAAAATCCTCAAATGCCGTCACCCGGGTTTGATCCTGGATCACTCGGTCGCCAGATTGGTGTGGTAACCACTACGCTAGCGCGGCTCCTTTGGTTTTATTTTATAATTTTTTTTTTTTAATTCTTTCACGAAATTAGTAGCGCTAAACAGATACAAAGTGCGTAAAAATTGGTGTGCATGAGCCCTCACCCGAATTAGAAATCACGAAACTTGAAAGTTTTTGTTAAAACCACTTATTATCAGGGAACACTCTTTGAAAACAATCCACACACTTTTATACGAAATGTTGCCATCACAGAACGTTTAAATTAAATCTAAAATAACATAATTCTCGCCGTGTGTACGTTGGTCACAGCTGAGGAATGCAACCGTGTTGAAAAATTGTATTGTTTCCATTATATATACTCTCCCGAAAATCCCACCAATACCCAACCCATCCGGGACACACCAACCCCCCCCCCCCCCCCCCCCCCCCCCCCCCCCCCCAAAACCCCCCAACCCCCCCCATTGCTAGTATTCCCCCCCGAAATGTCGAAATTGTCATCTTTTCACACAACATGGCTAAGAAAAATTCAACGAATCTTTTGGCCGAATACTATCACCAACCGGAGCAAGCAAGAGGACATGCACACCATCATAGCTGGCAGACGCTGGAGCTGGGTTGGCCATGTCCTCAGAAGAGACCCTGATGCCATCACAAACAACAGCTATGCTATGGAACTGTAGCGTAAGGATTTCTAGTATGAAGATAGTGTTTAGAGAAGAAATAGAATTATCTCCAGAATGTATGACGTCCCAGTGTCAGAGAAGAGCACTGGTATCACAAGTGAGCTATAAGAGCCGCGCTAGCGTAGTGGTTACAACACCGCTCTGGCGACCGGATGATTCAGGATCAAACCCGGGCGACGGCATTTGAGGATTTTTCGTCGACCGGGAATTGGACTGGATTAACTCGAGACCTGGCGAGGACATTTGAAGGAGTGTCGTCGACCAGGGATTGGCGGCTCCTGAGCCGACCCAGCTGCAATGGGTACCTCCGAAATCGGAGATTATTTGCCTGAATGGCGAGGGACACCTGTCTCTGTACAAGTAAAAAGGGATACTCACGTAAAATCAATGTCAGGTTAGACATAGTAATAACCTGAGATTTCGCCTCGAGTATTAGCGGGCATACGCAAAAAAAAAAAAAAGAAAAAAAAAAAAAAAAAAAAAAAGTGAGCTACGGCGGGGAATTCTCTTAGCTAGACAAAAGTTTAAGGGTTCAGAAATAAACTTTGCCACCTTAGCTGTAGTAACTCATGTGATATTATAATAATTCAGAAAAAGTAACTCAACTTAAACAGTTACAAACTTTGAAAAGTCACTTGAGTACAATTTAAAAATTTATTATGTACAACTATCTAATTAGGTAATTGTCACATAGAAAGTTATGTTCTATAAATTGTCTACATTTTCCTCTTTCTTCCACTCGGGTCCTCTAATTTTTTCTGTCACTCTTTACCCTTTTTCATATATATTTTTTTTTCGCATTCGTTAGTTTGCGAATAATATTTTCTTTTCCCATTCGATATTTTACCGTCTTTCTTTCTCATACTGGGATACGTAATTTTATTACATAGATGTCAGTCAGACGTGAAGTGCGATTTAGTTGCAGTCCATCTCAGACATCGAGCCGACTTGGGTCTGCACCTTCAGATGACACGACACTCCTGAGTTAGATTCTCGACGTAAACGCGTGAGAATGCTAGGAGAGAGCCGACATCCGTCTGCATTTTCAACGGCCAATAAGTAGTTGCATCGGCCAAACGCTTAAGCAGGAGCGAATATTTACACTTTATAGTCGCAGTTTCAGACATCTGTCGTCTGGAAATCCCAGCTGACACGGCTCACTGTTGGCCGGGTCAGCGCGAGGTGCGGAAATGCAGAAGTGTCAGTTATGTAAGACGTCTAGTAATGGTAATGTTAAACGTAAGGTGTTGTACACGGGAAAGGGGAGATGATTTGGGAGTTTGAGAAAATGTGGGATTGTTTGCCCCTGTTTTCAAATATCCACCCAGGAGCTGAAATCGGATTTCATTGTCAGTCTCCAACATCTCCAGTAGACGGAACACACGTGCTTAGCGAATGAAGCTTGTATAGTAAATTTCATAGTTCTCGTCAGATTTGTGACGAGCTTCTAAATACCTATCTAGTGAATTATCCTAGTCGTGGCGTTACCGTAGTGCTGTGGTGAGATTAATAAAATAGATATCTAGTATTTTGGAAAGTGATTTAGTGTTAAAATCGCCTATTTCATTCTAAACTAGTCCTGTGTCCAGAGTGCTTAAATTATAGTTTGTATTATTTTCTAGTGACGCATACAGTGGAAATACATAATAAATTATATCTTTAGCTTACTAAAAAATGTAGCTATAATGAAGTTAATTTTACTGCTAGAAATCAGACGAGATCATATTTTTCTAAACTAACTTACAAATGCTAGAAACGAGATGTTGACGGAACACGCACGTGTTCCTAAATTCATGGGGATTGATGATTTTTTTTTAAATATAACTTACTTTACGGGAAATTTAAATGATAAGTCAAGCAGTACACTTGCGGTTTAATAATGTAAGTTATAGTGGGTACATATTGTAAAATTATTTGATATGTGTTCTTTCTTTTATATAGTGAAACGGTGGTACCCAACTTTACCAGCGTTCTAGTACGTGAACTTTATTTGGGAAGAAACAAATCACTTTCATTACCTGAACTGTAACAGTTAAATGAAGTAAGAGGCCTTCGCGCCAGAATTAATTCTTCCAGAATAACTCTTCAGTACAATTCAGCCCGTTGTGGCAAGCAAAGATCAGAAACATTCCGACAGAGTTTTGACTAGTACTGTGGTGACCAAATATAGTAACTTCCTGAAAGTAGACACCGATCTGACATTCCTTAAATTCTAGAAACCAAAGCTAATGACATTGTGCTCTGCTAACTTTCGTGCCTGGACAATATTTTATGTGACTTAATCAGACATTCGAAAAAATTAGAACACCCAAGGAATCGTTCCCTGAGAGTTTAGTACGTCTTTTGGAACTGGGGATTTCTTGGTCAAGGACTGCATTTTCGGGTCTGTGTGAAGGTCCTAGAATTGAGTATGTTCCCAGAGGCAGCGAGCAAAGTTGTGAGTATAACTGTGTATCCATGGCCATGGCTGAATGAATGAGTGTACGCAGATCAGAGTGTTATTTTACAGTTATAGATTGTCACCCATTTACTGTCTTAATTCTTTTTGTTTAACCTGCAGAATTTGTTACTATTTGCTAGAGTTTCTTTACTTCTTAGGCTAAATCAGATTATTCAACTCTGTGCATACATTTACGAGAAAAGAAGAAAAACTCTTAGCCTCAACCCTACGTATCTATAACTCCTTGGGCCATCATCTGTTCTCTTAACGGGGCTGTGGGCTAAACCTAGAGTAAGATTTTAACGGGCTATCATCCTTGTAGCATTTTCTTAAATTGTATGACTATTTGTATATGTTTTTCCTTGATGTAATTTTTTTTGGTGTTGTGAGGAATTTTGATATGATAATTAAAATATCTCTCTTGAACAAAAAAAAAATCAGTGCGTTGGTCAGCTCGATCCCAATTATCTGTATAATCATTGTTATAGTTTTCCCACGTCTGTGTGTTTACCTGTAGTCACGTGTATGTGCGTGCCCGTGAGTAGATAGAGATATATTAATATATATATATATATATCTGTGTTTAGACTGTCTGACGCCTTTAAAAGCGGTCGTAGAAGATAGGAGAGAAAGAGAAGATTATCTCGATTCTCAAAGACAGCCGCTCTATCACATTCTATCATCTCACGTGTGGAAATTCCATTGCTTCTCACCAGCTCACACTGTGTCTATCACTCATTCCAACCTATTCAGAAGGGACCAAACCCAAGTCTTAATACTCCTATCTAAAATCTACGACAAATGGGTTCTCGTCCGACGGATTTTTGAACTTAGAATAGGAAGACGAGTACGACAAATGTGGACTCGTCTATCTGGATTTTGTATTTAGGATTCTTTATTCTGTAATAGAGTAAGAGGGTGACTGTCTTGTGAGTTTTATTTTAAATAATTTATCCCCTAGACTAACGATCTGTTTACGGGCGTGCTGACCACACAAACTGATAGTTTTTTTCCACAGCATTTAGAAATAATATACATTTCAGTTACAGGTTGATTGTCGGAATATATGTTAATTACTGATTTTGTAATACTAAACGCTGGTAAAGTAGTGAGTGTATAACATTCACTGGGTTTTGAAGAAGTAGGTGTTTGAGCAAAAGCTAAGGAGTGCGTTTCGGACTATTTGTCCAGATTAATTGCCTCCCTTACCCTAACTGTCTTCAGGGGTGAACTTGATAGTGGACTTTATAATTAAGGGATTATTTTTCTCTTTAATTTTTGCAATAATTATTTTGTTTTTCCACTGTAGCAACTTATTTTTTAGAAGTAATCTTAACTACCATTTAGTTGGCGTAGTCGTGTTTTGCATTAAGTGCTTTATTGCCGATAATAGCAGCGATAGTTAGATTTTAATTTGGAGGAGGTATCCCAGGCTTAAGGATATCATCTTTTGATTTTTGGTAATTTTTTTTCTCGTAAGTGGTAGGAACCAGTGTATCCTTTTTCCTATTTTCGTTCTCCACTAGTCTCAGTCACTGACATAATATGGCCGAGAGGGCAAAGCTTAGACAACTCTTCAGGGAAGAAGCGAGAGAGGAGGGACTGGAAGGAGAGGATGTGAAAGCGTTTGTCAGAGACGAACTCGAGAGATATGACGCGGAGAAGAAAGAAGCGGAAGACCGGCTATTACAGCAGAGGAAGATGGATGAGGAAATGGAAATCCGCAGGGAGAGAGAAAAAGAGAAGGAGAGACAGCATGAGAAGGAGAGAGAAGGAGAGACAGCATGAGAAGGAGAGGGAGGAGAGACAACATGAGTTGGCTCTTAAAGCTCTTGAACTTCAAAGTCGTGGTGCTGCCTCTACCTCCAGCAATGGAGAGTCTTCTCCTCATTCTTCCTTAACTGATCCTTCTAACACTCAATCTACTCATCTCACTGCTATGTCTTTTCCACTAGAATCTTTCCCTTGTCCAAATGAGAAGATTGACACTTGGCTAGAAAAATTTGAGAAAATTGCAACTCTGTACGGTTTAGAGAGGTCGCGTTGGAACATGAAGCTTTCCCAGGCTTTGAAAAGTTCTGCGTATGATGTTTACGCCAAACTGGAAAGTAGCCAACAAGACAACTATGATCTGTTGAAGAAAGCGTTAATGGAGCGCTTTGAAATGAACGCTCGCAAATGTTTGCAACTGTTTCGCAACAGCAGAAAGGAGAATTCTGAATCTTTTCACCAGTTCTCTTCCCGTCTAAAGGGATATTTGACAAAGTGCCTTGAGCTCTCGCAGCTCCCCTCTACCTATGAAGGTCTTGAGGAATTTGTTTTAACAGAACAAATAAAGAACACTTTGTCTGCGGATACCCGGAGATTTCTCGCTGAGCAGGGGGCAGAAAAACTTGAAGACATTTTGGAAAAGTCTGAGCGTTATCACAATGCGCTGGCTGAACTACCGGCCACAAAGCGGAAACCGACAGAGGAGCATTTTCGAAAACATAACCTAGAGCAATCTTCTCAGGCTTCTAACCAAAATAACCACAGAGAAACTGGACCTCAAAACCCCCCTCCTGAAAAATCCAAGTTCTACAAGAACAAGTACCCCAACCACCCCAAACAGTCTGATCAACCCGACCGTCCTTCATGGCAGCGTGGCCAGAAAGGTCAAGGTGAAAAAGGGAAAACCCCTGCGCACGGGACCAAGGATCAGAGCAAGCACACCGAGCCGAAGCGCATCGGATGCTTACAAACAACAGACTCGCAGGAAAGAATTATTGTCAGTGATTCTCAACCGGAGGGAGAGAGGCCCTCTACGCGAGGTACGGTTGTTTTAAACGGGACTTCAACGTATTGTTTGTTTGACACAGGCTTTCTTTTGATTGCATTGTTGCCAGGCACCTGGTCAAACCCGGTCAAGAGACAGAAGAGACCGTTAAACTGTGTGGAGTTCTTAGGAGTGACGCCCCAACAACGCTTCCCATTGCATTGGTGGAGATCCACTCTGACTTTGTCAGAGGCGTGATCAAAGCGGCTGTTATGGATGACCCCATCTACCCAGTCATACTTGGCTGTAGATATGTGTTTATTGGGAAACCTGAAGAGCCAATAGTGGCAACAGTGACCACAAGAGGGCAAGCCAAGAAGGAACGGGAGCCTGCGCCAAATTTGTTACCTATGGAACTTAAAGAGGCGCAACAAAAGGACCCTTCGTTGGAACCCTGCTTTAGGAAACTGCCCATGGCCAAAGACCCTAGACAACACGGGGACATCTTTTCTAAGGATGGCGTGCTTTATCGGAGAACGGGTAAGCCTGAACAAGGTTCTAATCAGCTCCTAGTACCGAAAAAGTACAGAAGTCAAATCCTAGAAATGGGGCACTCTCTCCCGTTTAGCGGACATATGGGACAGAACGCCACACAGCAACGTATACAGACTCACTATTGGTGGCCAGGGATGAATACTGATATACTCAGATATGTGAAATCCTGTGCCCAGTGTCACCGGGTGGCACCCAATCACTGGACTGCCCCAGTTCCCCTGGGGCAAACGCCAATTGTGGGGACTCCATTCGAACGGGTTGCTGTCGACATTGTTGGACCCCTAGAAAGGACCAAACGAAGGCACAGGTTTATCCTGACCTTAGTCGACACATGCACTATGTGGGCTGAAGCTATACCGCTAACATGCACAGATTCGAAGCATGTCGCAGAAGCCCTAGTGCAGATTTTTACACGGTTGGGATTCCCTCAACAAGTTTTGACGGACAACGGATCCCAATTCCGTAGCCTGTTAATGGAGGAGATCTTTAAGATCTTGAGGGCCAAACACATCCACACCAGCCCGTACCATCCGGCCGGAAATGGGCTCGTGGAACGTTTCAACGGCAGCCTCACCACCATGCTACGCAAGCTGGCACAAGAAAAGCCAGAGGACTGGGACCTTTTCATTCCTGCAGCCCTATTCGCTTACAGGGAAGTTCCCCAGGCCTCTACAGGATTTCCTCCAGCTACGCTTTTATTCGGCAGACCTATAAAGGGGCCGCTTGAAGCATTACTTCGGTCCCTGACAGACCAGAAGGCGGATGAGACAGTCGTCTCAGCCAGTAGATATGTATCGGAATTGAAGGAAAGGCTACAGCTAGGATGGGATCTAGCAACAGCAAACCTTAAGAAAGCTCGCGCAAAGCACGCTAGACGATACAATCAAGCAGCAAAGGAGAGAGAATTACAACCAGGAGATAAAGTTTTGTTGTTACTGCCAACCGGAAGCAACAAGCTACGCATCGGGTGGCAAGGGCCGTTCACCGTCCTGAAAAAGATTTTGAGAACCAATTATCAGATCTCTATCAAAGGAAAGGAGAAGGTCTACCATGTGAATCTACTAAAGAAATACTTGGAAAGACCAGTGCCATCCCCCGAACATCTCCTGGCCATCGCCATAGCGACAGAGGATGTCGAAGATGACGATAGTTGCATGGAATACCCTCTAAAACAAACTGAATCTGTCGAAGATGTAAAATTTGGGGACACTCTCTCTGAAGCACAACAGACAGAAACGAAGGCTTTACTGAACCAGTACACAGCGGTGCTAACGGATGTACCTGGACGAACACATCTTGTAGAGTTCGAGATGAAACTTACAAATGAGACTCCTGTTTGAACCAGAGTTTACCCTATTCCGTATGCGAAAGCTGATACGCTACGCGCAGAGATAGACAAGCTACGTAAAACAGGAATTATTAGTGAGTCCACGTCTCCCTATAGTGCAAGCGTAGTGCTGCTACAGAAGCCCAATAAGGAAGTTCGGCTGTGCATCGATTACCGGCTACTTAATACAGTAACAGAATTTCAGCCGGAACCACTCCAAAGCGCTTCTGAGCTGTTTAGCAAGCTAAGCAAGGCACGGATTTTCTCAAAGATTGACTTGAGTAAGGGTTACTATCAGATACCAGTCAAAGAGGAAACTAAGCCTTTGCTAGCTTTCAGCACCAGTGAAGGACACTATACGTTTAACGTGATGCCTTTCGGATTACACAACGCACCAGGAGTGTTCACAAGGATGATGAGAAAGCTGCTAGAGCAATTGCACAGTCCACATATCCACAACTTTATGGATGATATACTAATTGCAACGGACACCTATGAAGAACACATTGCTAAGGTCGAGATGCTCCTCAGGAGACTACAGGAAACTGGACTCACAGCTAGACCTAGCAAATGTTTGATCGGCTTTGAAAAACTTGATTTCCTGGGGCACACCATTGCTCACGGTGCTATGTGGCCAGTTGCAAAGAACATCGAGAAGATACGCGCAGCGAAGAGGCCAAGGACGAAGAAGGAAACACGATCGTTCCTATCGCTGTGTGCTTACTACCAGAAATTCATCTGAAACTTCAACGGTTTAACAGCACCCCTTACGGACCTTACGAAAAAGGGGCGACCGGAGAAAGTTATCTGGGATCCTAAGTGCGAAGACGCTTACGTCACGCTAAAGAAGCAGTTGTCTGAATATCCAATTCTGCGACTGCCGGATATTACCAAACCCTTCATACTGCGCGTCGACGCATCAGGGCAAGGCATCGGGTCAACTCTGCTTCAGGCTGGCGACGACGATCCCAACCAGCTATTCCCAGTGGCATACGGCAGTCGTAAATTGAATAAGGCAGAGCAAAACTACTCCACAGGGGAAAGAGAATGTCTGGCATTAGTTCATGGCATAAGAAGGCACCACGAATACCTTTACGGAGTGTCATTCACGGTGCAGACTGACCATGCCCCACTGGCGTTTCTCGGGGCTAATAAGGAATTTAATGCGAAAATAATGTGCTGGGCATTGCTGCTAAGTGTATATTCCTTTAAAGTCGAATACATTCCAGGGAAACAAAACGTTGGGGCAGACTTCATGAGTAGGACTTGCACAGAGATGGAGGGGGGAGATGAGAGGGAAGAGGACAGACACCCTGAAGCTACGGATATAGGAAATTTATTTCCATAACGTAGACATGGAGTGCTTCCATATCTTAAGGGGGGACGTCCTGTCACATAGAAAGTTATGTTCTATAAATTGTCTACATTTTCCTCTTTCTTCCATTCGGGTCCTCTAATTTTTTCTGTCACTCTTTACCCTTTTTCATATATATTTTTTTCGCATTCGTTAGTTTGCGAATAATATTTTCTTTTCCCATTCGATATTTTACCGTCTTTCTTTCTCATACTGGGATACGTAATTGTATTACATAGATGTCAGTCAGACGTGAATTGCGATTTAGTTGCAGTCCATCTCAGACATCGAGCCGACCAGATGACACGACACTCCTGAGTTTTAGATTCTCGACGTAAACGCGTGAGAATGCTAAGGAGAGAGCCGACATCCGTCAGCATTTTCAACGGCCAACGAAGTAGTTGCATCGGCCAAAACGCTTAAGCAGGAGCGACTATTTTACACCTTATAGTCGCAGTTTCAGACATCTGTTCGTCTGGAAAATCCCAGCTGACACGGCTCACTGATGGCCGGGTCAGCGCGAAGGTGCGGAAATGCAGAAGTGTCAGTTATGTAAGACGTCTAGTAATGGTAATGTTAAAACGTTTAGGTGTTGTACACGGCGAAAAGGGGAGATTGATTTGGGAGTTTTGAAGAAAATGTGGGATTGTTGCCCCTGTTTTCAAATATCCACCACCCATAGCTGAAATCGGATTTCCATTGTCATCCTCCAAACAATCTCCCATAGACGGAACACACCGCAAATCTCGCCTTTAGCACAATCCTCTTTACTATTACCTCACACGTATATAAAAAAAACGACGTACAACCACACTTGACTCTCCCACGAGCCGCCAAGCCCGCAACAACTACAATAGAAGGAGGGTGGGGCGCAGATGGGGGGTATCTACTCAACGAACAACAAAAATCATAATATGAAGACTGTCCACTACGTACAAATGGAACATAAAGGGTAAGACCGAATTCCAAGGGATCAGACATTAATATATAAAACAAAAACACTAGAGGAGTATCAAAACACCAACCTATCCTGAAAAAATGATATGACTATCACAAGGTTGTCAGGTGATCCAACTAAAAAGATACTTAAATAAATCTTATAAAACATATAAAAATAAGTTTTGGGGGTGGGGGGGGGGAGGGGGGGGGGGGGGGGGTGAAATACACCATTAATGGTTAATATATGGTGGTTAGGTGTGTGGAGGCAATGAATAAATAAATAATTTTAAATTTATTGGGGGGGAGAGATTAAAACGAAATAGGGGATTGGGGGGTGAAAAATTGAGAAGTTGGGAGGGG